>JAGSPU010001192.1:0-28592 GCA_019321725.1 Paulownia fortunei
TTTTGTTTGATTTTTTTACGATTTGAGGTAGTTGAGGCGAACGAATTCGGAGATCGCATTGGAAATCATTCACACGTATTCGCCCACTACTTGATTTTTATTGTTTGCTTCAATGGTTTCATAATTTTGTATTCTTCTATTTTACATGTGAAACTATTGGTGTGAACTTGATTTTATTTTATTTTTTCATAAGAACTTGTCTGAAACTTTGTTGATTTTTCTTCGATTTCGTGTAATTAAGTGAAAAAATTCAGAGATCACGTAGTAATAATTCACATATATTCGTCGACTACTTGATTCTTATTGTTTGCTTAAATGATTTAATAATTACGTAATTTTCAATTTTCACATAAAATTATCGGTATTAACTTGGGTTTTTTTTTAGTTTATTTATAAGAACTTGTCTAAAATATTATTGATTTTAATCCGATTTCAAGTAGTTGAGTGAAGGATTTTTCAAGATTGAATGGTAAATCATTCACACATATTCGCGTACTACTTGATTCTTTTCCATTGCTTTTGTGATTTTATATTTTTTATTTTTTTTTGTTTTTCACATGAAACTACCTGTATTAAATTAGTTTTTTCTATTTTTTCGCAAGAACTTGTCCGAATTTTTATTGGTTTTTCTCCAATTTTAGGTAATTGAGGGAAGCAATTCGGACATCGCATAGTAATTATTGACACATATGCACCTATTGCTTGATCCTTATTGTTTGATTAAGTGGTTTAATAATTTCAAATTTTTCTGTTTTTCACATGAAATTATGGGCATTAACTTGTTTTCTTTTGGTTTTTTCATAAGAACGTGTCAGATATTTTCTTTGATTTTTTTACGATTTAAGGTAGTTGAGGGAATGCATTCGGAGATCGCATTGGAAATCATTCACACGTATTCACCCACTACTTGATTTTTATTGTTTGCTTCAATGATTTCATAATTTTGTATTTTCTATTTTTCATGTTAAACTATTGGTGTGAACTTGATTTTATTTTATTTTTTCATAAGAACTTGTCTGAAACTTTGTTGATTTTTCTTCGATTTCGTGTAATTAAGTGAAGAAATTCAGAGATCACGTAGTAATAATTCACATATATTCGTCGACTACTTGATTCTTATTGTTTGCTTAATGATTTAATAATTACGTAATTTTCCAATTTTCACATAAAATTATCGGTATTAACTTGGGTTTTTTTTTAGTTTATTTATAAGAACTTGTCTAAAATATTGTTGATTTTAATCCGATTTCAAGTAGTTGAGTGAAGGATTTTTCAAAGATTGAATGGTAAATCATTCACACATATTCGCGTACTACTTGATTCTTTTCCATTGCTTTTGTGATTTTATATTTTTATTTTTTTGTTTTTCACATGAAACTACCTGTATTAAATTAGTTTTTTCTATTTTTTCGCAAGAACTTGTCCGAATTTTTATTGGTTTTTCTCCAATTTTAGGTAATTGAGGGAAGCAATTCGGACATCGCATAGTAATTATTGACACATATGCACCTATTCCTTGATCCTTATTGTTTGATTAAGTGGTTTAATAATTTCAAATTTTTCTGTTTTTCACATGAAATTATGGGCATTAACTTGTTTTCTTTTGGTTTTTTCATAAGAACGTGTCAGATATTTTCTTTGATTTTTTTACGATTTGAGGTAGTTGAGGGAATGAATTCGGAGATCGCATTGGAAATCATTCACACGTATTCGCCCACTACTTGATTTTTATTGTTTGCTTCAATGATTTCATAATTTTGTATTTTTCTATTTTTCATGTTAAACTATTGGAGTGAACTTGATTTTATTTTATTTTTTCATAAGAACTTGTCTGAAACTTTGTTGATTTTTCTTCGATTTCGTGTAATTAAGTGAAGAAATTCAGAGATCACGTAGTAATAATTCACATATATTCGTCGACTACTTGATTCTTATTGTTTGCTTAAATGATTTAATAATTACGTAATTTTCCAATTTTCACATAAAATTATCGGTATTAACTTGGGTTTTTTTTTAGTTTATTTATAAGAACTTGTCTAAAATATTGTTGATTTTAATCCGATTTCAAGTAGTTGAGTGAAGGATTTTTCAAAGATTGAATGGTAAATCATTCACACATATTCGCGTACTACTTGATTCTTTTCCATTGCTTTTGTGATTTTATATTTTTTTTTTTTTTTGTTTTTCACATGAAACTACCTGTATTAAATTAGTTTTTTCTATTTTTTCGCAAGAACTTGTCCGAATTTTTATTGGTTTTTCTCCAATTTTAGGTAATTGAGGGAAGCAATTCGGACATCGCATAGTAATTATTGACACATATGCACCTATTCCTTGATCCTTATTGTTTGATTAAGTGGTTTAATAATTTCAAATTTTTCTGTTTTTCACATGAAATTATGGGCATTAACTTGTTTTCTTTTGGTTTTTTCATAAGAACGTGTCAGATATTTTCTTTGATTTTTTTACGATTTAAGGTAGTTGAGGGAATGCATTCGGAGATCGCATTGGAAATCATTCACACGTATTCACCCACTACTTGATTTTTATTGTTTGCTTCAATGATTTCATAATTTTGTATTTTTCTATTTTTCATGTTAAACTATTGGAGTGAACTTGATTTTATTTTATTTTTTCATAAGAACTTGTCTGAAACTTTGTTGATTTTTCTTCGATTTCGTGTAATTAAGTGAAGAAATTCAGAGATCACGTAGTAATAATTCACATATATTCGTCGACTACTTGATTCTTATTGTTTGCTTAAATGATTTAATAATTACGTAATTGTCCAATTTTCACATAAAATTATCGGTATTAACTTGGTTTTTTTTAGTTTATTTATAAGAACTTGTCTAAAATATTGTTGATTTTAATCCGATTTCAAGTAGTTGAGTGAAGGATTTTTCAAGATGAATAGTAAATCATTCACACATATTCGCGTACTACTTGATTCTTTTCCATTGCTTTTGTGATTTTATATTTTTTTATTTTTCTGTTTTTCACATGAAACTACCTGTATTAAATTGGTTTTTTTCTATTTTCCCAAGAACTTGTCTGAATTTTTGTTGATTTTTCTCCAATTTTAGGTAATTGAGGGAAGCAATTCGGACATCGCATAGTAATTATTGACACATATGCACCTATTCCTTGATCCTTATTGTTTGATTAAGTGGTTTAATAATTTCAAATTTTTCTGTTTTTCACATGAAATTATGGGCATTAACTTGTTTTCTTTTGGTTTTTTCATAAGAACGTGTCAGATATTTTTTTGATTTTTTTACGATTTGAGGTAGTTGAGCGAACGAATTCGGAGATCGCATTGGAAATCATTCACACGTATTCGCCCACTACTTGATTTTTATTGTTTGCTTCAATGGTTTCATAATTTTGTTTTTCTCTATTTCATGTGAAACTATTGGTGTGAACTTGATTTTATTTTATTTTTTCATAAGAACTTGTCTGAAACTTTGTTGATTTTTCTTCGATTTCGTGTAATTAAGTGAAGAAATTCAGAGATCACGTAGTAATAATTCACATATATTCGTCGACTACTTGATTCTTATTGTTTGCTTAACTGATTTAATAATTACGTAATTTTCCTAATTTTCACATGAAATTATCGGTATTAACTTGGGTTTTTTTTAGTTTATTTATAAGAACTTGTCTAAAATATTATTGATTTTAATCCGATTTCAAGTAGTTGAGTGAAGGATTTTTCAGAGATCGAATAGTAAATCATTCACACATATTCGCGTACTACTTGATTCTTTTCCATTGCTTTTGTGATTTTATATTTTTTTATTTTTCTGTTTTTCACATGAAACTACCTGTATTAACTTGGTTTTTTCTATTTTTTCCCAGAACTTGTCTGAATTTTTGTTGATTTTTCTCCATTTTTAGGTAATTGAGGGAAGCAATTCGGACATCGCATAGTAATTATTGACACATATGCACCTATTCTTGATCCTTATTGTTTGCTTAAGTGGTTTAATAATTTCAAATTTTTCTGTTTTTCACATGAAATTATGGGCATTAACTTGTTTTCTTTTGGTTTTTTCATAAGAACGTGTCAGATATTTTGTTTGATTTTTTTACGATTTGAGGTAGTTGAGCGAACGAATTCGGAGATCGCATTGGAAATCATTCACACGTATTCGCCCACTACTTGATTTTTATTGTTTGCTTCAATGATTTCATAATTTTGTATTTTTCTATTTTTCATGTGAAACTATTGGTGTGAACTTGATTTTATTTTTTTTTCATAAGAACTTGTCTGAAACTTTGTTGATTTTTCTTCTTCGATTTCGTGTAATAAGTGAAGAAATTCAGAGATCACGTAGTAATAATTCACATATATTCGTCGACTACTTGATTCTTATTGTTTGCTTAAATGATTTAATAATTACGTAATTTTCTAATTTTCACATGAAATTATCGGTATTAACTTGGGTTTTTTTAGTTTATTTATAAGAACTTGTCTAAAATATTGTTGATTTTAATCCGATTTCAAGTAGTTGAGTGAAGGATTTTTCAGAGATCGAATAGTAAATCATTCACACATATTCGCGTACTACTTTTTCTTTTCCATTGCTTTTGTGATTTTATATTTTTTTATTTTTCTGTTTTTCACATGAAACTACCTGTATTAACTTTTTTTTTCTATTTTTCACAAGAACTTGTCATTTTTGTTCATTTTTCTCTCCAATTTTAGGTAATTGAGGAAGCAATTCGGACATCGCATAGTAATTATTGACACATATGCACCTATTGCTTGATCCTTATTGTTTGATTAAGTGGTTTAATAATTTCAAATTTTTCTGTTTTTCACATGAAATTATGGGCATTAACTTGTTTTCTTTTGGTTTTTTCATAAGAACGTGTCAGATATTTTCTTTGATTTTTTTACGATTTGAGGTAGTTGAGGGAATGAATTCGGAGATCGCATTGGAAATCATTCACACGTATTCGCCCACTACTTGATTTTTATTGTTTGCTTCAATGATTTCATAATTTTGTATTTTTCTATTTTTCATGTGAAACTATTGGTGTGAACTTGATTTTATTTTATTTTTTTCATAAGAACTTGTCTGAAACTTTGTTGATTTTTCTTCGATTTCGTGTAATTAAGTGAAGAAATTCAGAGATCACGTAGTAATAATTCACATATATTCGTCGACTACTTGATTCTTATTGTTTGTTTACGTGATTTAATAATTACGTAATTTTCCAATTTTCACTGAAATTATCGGTATTAACTTGGGTTTTTTTTAGTTTATTTATAAGAACTTGTCTAAAATATTATTGATTTTAATCCGATTTCAAGTGGTTGAGTGAAGGATTTTTCAGAGATCGAATAGTAAATCATTCACACATATTCGCGTACTACTTGATTCTTTTCCATTGCTTTTGTGATTTTATATTTTTTTATTTTTCTATTTTTCACATGAAACTACCTGTATTAACTTGGTTTTTTCTATTTTTTCCAAGAACTTGTCTGAATTTTTGTTGATTTTTCTCCAATTTTAGGTAATTGAGGGAAGCAATTCGGACATCGCATAGTAATTATTGACACGTATGCACCTATTGCTTGATCCTTATTGTTTGTTTAAGTGGTTTAATAATTTCAAATTTTTCTATTTTTCACATGAAATTATGGGCATTAACTTGTTTTCTTTTGGTTTTTTCATAAGAACGTGTCAGATATTTTGTTTGATTTTTTTACGATTTGAGGTAGTTGAGCGAACGAATTCGGAGATCGCATTGGAAATCATTCACACGTATTCGCCACTACTTGATTTTTATTGTTTGCTTCAATGATTTCATAATTTTGTATTTTTCTATTTTTCATGTGAAACTATGGTGTGAACTTGATTTTATTTTATTTTTTCATAAGAACTTGTCTGAAACTTTGTTGATTTTTCTTCGATTTCGTGTAATTAAGTGAAGAAATTCAGAGATCACGTAGTAATAATAACATATATTCGTCGACTACTTGATTCTTATTGTTTGTTTACGTGATTTAATAATTACGTAATTTTCAATTTTCACATGAAATTATCGGTATTAACTTGGGTTTTTTTTTAGTTTTTATAAGAACTTGTCTAAATATATTTGATTTTAATCCGATTTCAAGTAGTTGAGTGAAGGATTTTTCAGAGATCGAATAGTAAATCATTCACACATATTCGCGTACTACTTGATTCTTTTCCATTGCTTTTGTGATTTATATTTTTTTATTTTTCTGTTTTTCACATGAAACTACCTGTATTAACTTGGTTTTTTTCTATTTTTTAACAAGAACTTGTCTGAATTTTTGTTGATTTTTCTCCAATTTTAGGTAATTGAGGGAAGCAATTCGGACATCGCATAGTAATTATTGACACATATGCACCTATTGCTTGATCCTTATTGTTTGGTTAAGTGGTTTAATAATTTCAAATTTTTCTATTTTTCACATGAAATTATGGGCATTAACTTGTTTTCTTTTGTTTTTTCATAAGAACGTGTCAGATATTTTTTGATTTTTTTTACGATTTGAAGGTAGTTGTGAACGAATTCGGAGATCGCATTGGAAATCATTCACACGTATTCGCCCACTACTTGATTTTTATTGTTTGCTTCAATGATTTCATAATTTTGTATTTTTCTATTTTTCATGTTAAACTATTGGAGTGAACTTGATTTTATTTTATTTTTTCATAAGAACTTGTCTGAAACTTTGTTGATTTTTCTTCGATTTCGTGTAATTAAGTGAAGAAATTCAGAGATCACGTAGTAATAATTCACATATATTCGTCGACTACTTGATTCTTATTGTTTGTTTACGTGATTTAATAATTACGTAATTTTCCAATTTTCACTTGAAATTATCGGTATTAACTTGGATTTTTTTTAGTTTATTTATAAGAACTTGTCTAAAATATTATTGATTTTAATCCGATTTCAAGTAGTTGAGTGAAGGATTTTTCAGAGATCGAATAGTAAATCATTCACACATATTCGCGTACTACTTGATTCTTTTTCATTGCTTTTGTGATTTTATATTTTTTTTATTTTTCTGTTTTCACATGAAACTACCTGTATTAACTTGGTTTTTTCTATTTTTTTCGCAAGAACTTGTCTGAATTTTTGTTGATTTTTCTCCAATTTTAGGTAATTGAGGGAAGCAATTCGGACATCGCATAGTAATTATTGACACATATGCACCTATTGCTTGATCCTTATTGTTTGGTTAAGTGGTTTAATAATTTCAAATTTTTCTATTTTTCACATGAAATTATGGGCATTAACTTGTTTTCTTTTGGTTTTTTCATAAGAACGTGTTAGATATTTTGTTTGATTTTTTTACGATTTGAGGTAGTTGAGCGAACGAATTCGGAGATCGCATTGAAATCATTCACACGTATTCGCCACTACTTGATTTTTATTGTTTGCTTCAATGATTTCATAATTTTGTATTTTTCTATTTTTCATTTCAAAATATTAGTGTTAACTTGATTTTATTTTATTTTTTCATAAGAACTTGTCTGAAACGTTGTTGATTTTTCTTCGATTTTATTTAATTAACTGAACAAATTCAGAGATCACATAGTAATAATTCACATATTGAGTACTTGATTATTATTGTTTGGTAAATTGATTTAATAATTACGTAATTTTTTAATTTTCACATGAAATTATCGTATTAACTTGGGTTTTTTTTAGTTTATTTATAAGAACTTGTCTAAAATATTATTGATTTTAATCCGATTTCAAGTAGTTGAGTGCAGGATTTTTCAGAGATCGAATAGTAAATCATTCACACATATTCGCGTACTACTTGATTCTTTTCCATTGCTTTTGTGATTTTATATTTTTTTATTTTTCTGTTTTTCACATGAAACTACCTGTATTAACTTGGTTTTTTCTATATTTTCCCAGGAACTTGTCTGAATTTTTGTTGTTTTTTCTCCAATTTTAGGTAATTGAGGAAGCAATTCGGACATCGCATAATAATTATTGACACGTATGCACCTATTGCTTGATCCTTATTGTTTGGTTAAGTGGTTTAATAATTTTAAATTTTTCTATTTTTCACATGAAATTATGGGCATTAACTTATTTTCTTTTGGTTTTTTCATAAGAACGTGTTAGATATTTTGTTTGATTTTTTTACGATTTGAGGTAGTTAAGCGAACGAATTCGGAGATCGCATTGGAAATCATTCACACGTATTCGCCCACTACTTGATTTTTATTGTTTGCTTCAATGATTTCATAATTTTGTATTTTTCTATTTTTCATTTCAAAATATTAGTGTTAACTTGATTTTATTTTATTTTTTCATAAGAACTTGTCTGAAACGTTGTTGATTTTTCTTCGATTTTATTTAATTAACTGAAGAAATTCAGAGATCACATAGTAATAATTCACATATTGAGTACTTGATTATTATTGTTTGGTAAATTGATTTAATAATTACGTAATTTTTTAATTTTCACATGAAATTATCGGTATTAACTTGGTTTTTTTTAGTTTATTTATAAGAACTTGTCTAAAATATTATTGATTTTAATCCGATTTCAAGTAGTTGAGTGAAGGATTTTTCAGAGATCGAATAGTAAATCATTCACACATATTCGCGTACTACTTGATTCTTTTCCATTGCTTTTGTGATTTTATATTTTTTTATTTTTCTGTTTTTCACATGAAACTACCTGTATTAACTTGGTTTTTTCTATTTTTTCCAAAGAACTTGTGTGAATTTTTGTTGATTTTTCTCCAATTTTATATAATTGAGGGAAGTAATTCGGACATCGCATAGTAATTATTGACGCATATGCACCTATTGCTTGAACGTTATTGTTTGCTTAATTGGTTTAATAATTTCAAATTTTTCTATTTTTCACATGAAATTATAGGCATTAACTTGTTTTCTTTTGATTTTTTCATAAGAACGTGTCAGATATTTTGTTTGATTTTTTTACAATTTGAGGTAGTTGAGCGAACGAATTCGGAGATCGATTTGAAAATCATTCACACGTATTCGCCCACTACTTGATTTTTATTGCTTGATTCAATGATTTCATAATTTTGTATTTTTCTATTTTTCATGTGAAACTATTTGTGTGAACTTGATTTTATTTTATTTTTTCACAAGAACTTGTCTGAAACTTTGTTGATTTTTTTCTTCGATTTCATTTAATTAACTGAAGAAATTCAGAGATCACATAGTAATAATTCACATATTGAGTACTTGATTATTATTGTTTGGTAAACTGATTTAATAATTACGTAATTTTTTAATTTTCACATGAAATTATCGGTATTAACTTGGGTTTTTTTTAGTTTATTTATAAGAACTTGTCTAAAATATTATTGATTTTAATCCGATTTCAAGTAGTTGAGTGAAGGATTTTTCAGAGATCGAATAGTAAATCATTCACACATATTCGCGTACTACTTGATTCTTTTCCATTGCTTTTGTGATTTTATATTTTTTTATTTTTCTGTTTTTCACATGAAACTACCTGTATTAACTTGGTTTTTTCTATTTTTTCCCAAGAACTTGTCTGAATTTTTGTTGATTTTTCTCCAATTTTAGGTAATTGAGGGAAGCAATTCGGACATCGCATAGTAATTATTGACGCATATGCACCTATTCCTTGAATCGTTATTGTTTGCTTAAGTGGTTTAATAATTTCAAATTTTTCTATTTTTCACATGAAATTTAGGCATTAACTTGTTTTCTTTTGATTTTTTCATAAGAACGTGTCAAATATTTTGTTTGATTTTTTTACGATTTGAGGTAGTTGAGCGAACGAATTCGGATATCGCTTCGGAAATCATTCACACACGTATTCGCCCACTACTTGATTTTTATTGTTTGCTTCAATGGTTTCATAATTTTGTATTCTTCTATTTTTGATGTGAAACTATTGTTGTGAACTTGATTTTATTTTATTTTTTAATAAGAACTTGTCTGAAACTTTGTTGATTTTTCTTCGATTTTGTGTAATTAAGTGAAGAAATTCAGAGATCACATAGTTATAATTTACATATATTCGTCGACTACTTGATTCTTATTATTTGCTTAAATGATTTAATAATTACGTAATTTTCTAATTTTTACATGAAATTATCGTATTAACTTGGGATTTTTTTAGTTTATTTATAAGAACTTGTCTAAAATATTATTGATTTTAATCCGATTTCAAGTAGTTGAGTGAAGGATTTTTCAGAGATTGAATAGTAAATCATTCTCACATATTCGCGTACTACTTGATTCTTTTCCATTGCTTTTGTGATTTTATATTTTTTTATTTTTTTGTTTTTCACATGAAACTACCTGTATTAACTTGGTTTTTTCTATTTTTTCCCAAGAACTTGTCTGAATTTTTGTTGATTTTTCTCCAATTTTAGGTAATTGAGGGAAGCAATTCGGACATTGCATAGTAATTATTGACACGTATGCACCTATTGCTTGATCCTTATTGTTTGGTTAAGTGGTTTAATAATTTCAAATTTTTCTATTTTTCACATGAAATTATGAGCATTAACTTGTTTTCTTTTGGTTTTTTCATAAGAACGTGTCAGATATTTTGTTTGATTTTTTTACAATTTGAGGTAGTTGAGCGAACGAATTCGGAGATCGATTTGAAAATCATTCACACGTATTCGCCCACTACTTGATTTTTATTGTTTGTTTCAATGATTTCATAATTTTGTATTTTTCTATTTTTCATGTGAAAATATTGGTGTTAACTTGATTTTATTTTATTTTTTCATAAGAACTTGTCTGAAACTTTGTTGATTTTTTTCTTCGATTTCATGTAACCAACTGAAGAAATTCAGAGATCACATAGTAATAATTCACATATATTCGTCGACTACTTGATTCTTATTGTTTGATTAACTGATTTAATAATTACGTAATTTTCTAATTTTCACATGAAATTATCGGTATTAACTTGGAATTTTTTTAGTTTATTTATAAGAACTTGTCTAAAATATTATTGATTTTAATCCGATTTCAAGTAGT
The DNA here is from genome assembly GCA_019321725.1 of Paulownia fortunei. NCBI lineage: Eukaryota > Viridiplantae > Streptophyta > Magnoliopsida > Lamiales > Paulowniaceae > Paulownia > Paulownia fortunei. The sequence continues at coordinate 11,020 of JAGSPU010001192.1, forward strand.
TGAGTGAAGGATTTTTCAGAGATCGAATAGTAAATCATTCACACATATTCGCGTACTACTTGATTTTTTTCCATTGCTTTTGTGATTTTATATATTTTTTATTTTTCTATTTTTCACATGAAACTACTTATATTAACTTGATTTTTTTATTTTTTCACAAGAATTTGTCTGATTTTTTGTTCATTTTTCTCCAATTTTAGGTAATTGAGGGAATCAATTCGGACATCGCATCGTAATTATTGACACATATGCACCTATTCCTTGATCCGTATTATTTGCTTAAGTGGTTTAATAATTTCAAATTTTTCTATTTTTCACATGAAATTATAGGCATTAACTTGTTTTCTTTTGATTTTTTCATAAGAATGTGTGAGATATTTTGTTTGATTTTTTTACGATTTGAGGTAGTTGAGCGAACGAATTCGGAGATCGCTTTGAAAATCATTCACATGTATTCGCCCACTACTTGATTTTTATTATTTGCTTCAATGATTTCATAATTTTGTATTTTGTTATTTTTCATGTGAAACTATTGGTGTTAACTTGATTTTATTTTATTTTTTCATAAGAACTTGTCTGAAATTTTGTTGATTTTTCATCGATTTCGTGTAACTTAGTGAAGAAATAGATCACGTAGTAATAATTCACATATATTCGTCGACTGTTTGATTCTTATTGTTTGCTTAAATGATTTAATAATTACGTAATTTTCTAATTTTCACATGAAATTATCGGTGTTAACTTGGGTTTTTTTAGTTTATTAATAAGAACTTGTCTAAAATATTGTTGATTTTAATCCGATTTCAAGTAGTTGAGTGAAGGATTTTTCAGAGATCGAATAGTAAATCATTCACACATATTCGCGTACTACTTGATTCTTTTCCATTGCTTTTGTGATTTTATATTTTTTATTTTTTGTTTTTCACATGAAACTACCTGTATTAACTTGGTTTCTTCTATTTTTTCCTCAGAACTTGTCTGAATTTTTGTTGATTTTTCTCCAATTTTAGGTAATTGAGGGAAGCAATTCGGACATCGCATAGTAATTATGGACACATGTGCACCTATTGCTTGAACGTTATTGTTTGCTTAATTGGTTTAATAATTTCAAATTTTTCTATTTTTCACATGAAATTATAGGCATTAACTTGTTTTCTTTTGATTTTTTCATAAGAACGTATCAGATATTTTGTTTGATTTTTTTACGATTTGAGGTAGTTGAGCGAACGAATTCGGAGATCGCTTCGGAAATCATTCACACGTATTCGCCCACTACTTGATTTTTATTGTTTGCTTCAATGGTTTCATAATTTTGTATTCTTCTATTTTTCATGTGAAACTATTGTTGTGAACTTGATTTTATTTTATTTTTTAATATGAACTTGTCTGAAACTTTGTTGATTTTTCTTTGATTTCGTGTAATTAAGTGAAGAAATTCAGAGATCACGCAGTTATAATTCACATATATTCGTCGACTACTTGATTCTTATTGGTTGCTTAAATGATTTAATAATTACGTAATTTTCTAATTTTCACATGAAATTATCGGTATTAACTATGGTTTTTTTTAGTTTATTTATAAGAACTTGTCTAAAATATTGTTGATTTTAATCCGATTTCAAGTAGTTGAGTGAAGGATTTTTCAGAGATCGAATAGTAAATCATTCACACATATTCGCGTACTACTTGATTCTTTTCCATTGCTTTTGTGATTTTATATTTTTTTATTTTTCTGTTTTTCACATGAAACTACCTTTATTAACTTGGTTTCTTCTATTTTTTCCTCAGAACTTGTCTGAATTTTTGTTGATTTTTCTCCAATTTTAGGTAATTGAGGGAAGCAATTCGGACATCGCATAGTAATTATGGACACATGTGCACCTATTGCTTGAACGTTATTGTTTGCTTAATTGGTTTAATAATTTCAAATTTTTCTATTTTTCACATGAAATTATAGCATTAACTTGTTTTCTTTTGATTTTTTCATAAGAACGTATCAGATATTTTGTTTGATTTTTTTACGATTTGAGGTAGTTGAGCGAACGAATTCGGAGATCGCTTTGGAAATCATTCACACGTATTCGCCCACTACTTGATTTTTATTGTTTGCTTCAATGGTTTCATAATTTTGTATTCTTCTATTTTTCATGTGAAACTATTGTGAACTTGATTTTATTTTATTTTTTAATATGAACTTGTCTGAAACATTGTTGATTTTTCTTCGATTTTGTGTAATTAAGTGAGGAAATTCAGAGATCACGTAGTTATAATTCACATATATTCGTCGACTACTTGATTCTTATTATTTGCTTAAATGATTTAATAATTACGTAATTTTCTAATTTTCACATGAAATTATCGGTATTAACTTGGATTTTTTAGTTTATTTATAAGAACTTGTCTAAAATATTATTGATTTTAATCCGATTTCAAGTAGTTGAGTGAAGGATTTTTTAGAGATCGAATAGTAAATCATTCACACATATTCGCGTACTATTTGTTTCTTTTCCATTGCTTTTGTGATTTTATATTTTTTTATTTTATTTTTCACATGAAACTACCTGTATTAACTTGGTTTTTCTATTTTTTCCTAAGAATTTATCTTAATTTTTGTTGATTTTTCTCCAATTTTAGGTAATTGAGGGAAGCAATTCGGACATCGCATAATAATTATTGACACGTATGCACCTATTACTTGATCCTTATTGTTTGGTTAAGTGGTTTAATAATTTTAAATTTTTCTATTTTTCACATGAAATTATGGGCATTAACTTGTTTTCTTTTGGTTTTTTCATAAGAACGTGTTAGATATTTTGTTTGATTTTTTTACGATTTGAGGTAGTTAAGCGAAGGAATTCGGAGATCGCATTGGAAATCATTCACACGTATTCGCCCACTACTTGATTTTTATTGTTTGCTTCAATGATTTCATAATTTTGTATTTTTCTATTTTTCATTTCAAAATATTAGTGTTAACTTGATTTTATTTTATTTTTTCATAAGAACTTGTCTGAAACATTGTTGATTGTTTTCTTCGGTTTTATTTAATTAACTGAATAAATTCAGAGATCACATAGTAATAATTCACATATCAAGTACTTGATTCTTATTGTTTGCTTAACCTATTTAATAATTACGTAATTTTCTAATTTTCACATGAAATTATCGGTATTAACTTGGGTTTTTTTTAGTTTATTTATAAGAACTTGTCTAAAATATTATTGATTTTAATCCGATTTCAAGTAGTTGAGTGCAGGATTTTTCAGAGATCGAATAGTAAATCATTCACACATATTCGCGTACTACTTGATTCTTTTCCATTGCTTTTGTGATTTTATATTTTTTTATTTTTCTATTTTTCACATGAAACTACATGTATTAACTTGGTTTTTCTATTTTTTCCTCAGAACTTGTCTGAATTTTTGTTGATTTTTCTCCAATTTTAGGTAATTGAGGGAAGCAATTCGGACATCGTATAGTAATTATGGACACATGTGCACCTATTGCTTGAACGTTATTGTTTGCTTAATTGGTTTAATAATTTCAAATTTTCTATTTTTCACATGAAATTATAGGCATTAACTTGTTTTCTTTTGATTTTTTCATAAGAACGTGTCAGATATTTTGTTTGATTTTTTTACGATTTGAGGTAGTTGAGCGAACGAATTCGGAGATCGCTTCGGAAATCATTCACACGTATTCGCCCACTACTTGATTTTTATTGTTTGCTTCAATGGTTTCATAATTTTGTATTCTTCTATTTTTCATGTGAAACTATTGTTGTGAACTTGATTTTATTTTATTTTTTAATATGAACTTGTCTGAAACTTTGTTGATTTTTCTTCGATTTCGTTAATTAAGTGAAGAAATTCAGAGATCACGTAGTAATAATTCACATATATTCGTCGACTACTTGATTCTTATTGTTTGCTTAAATGATTTAATAATTACGTAATTTTCTAATTTTCACATGAAATTATCGGTATTAACTTGGATTTTTTAGTTTATTTATAAGAACTTGTCTAAAATATTATTGATTTTAATCCGATTTCAAGTAGTTGAGTGAAGGATTTTTCAGAGATCGAATAGTAAATCATTCACACATATTCGCGTACTACTTGATTCTTTTCCATTGCTTTTGTGATTTTATTTTTTTTATTTTTCTGTTTTTCACATGAAACTACATGTATTAACTTGGTTTCTTCTATTTTTTTCAGAACTTGTCTGAATTTTTGTTGATTTTTCTCCAATTTTAGGTAATTGAGGGAAGCAATTCGGACATCGTATAGTAATTATGGACACATGTGCACCTATTGCTTGAACGTTATTGTTTGCTTAATTGGTTTAATAATTTCAAATTTTTCTATTTTCCACATGAAATTATAGGCATTAACTTGTTTTCTTTTGATTTTTTCATAAGAACGTGTCAGATATTTTGTTTGATTTTTTTACGATTTGAGGTAGTTGAGCGAACGAATTCGGAGATCGCTTCGGAAATCATTCACACGTATTCGCCCACTACTTGATTTTTATTGTTTGCTTCAATGGTTTCATAATTTTGTATTCTTCTATTTTTCATGTGAAACTATTGTTGTGAACTTGATTTTATTTTATTTTTTAATATGAACTTGTCTGAAACTTTGTTGATTTTTTCTTCGATTTCATGTAATTAAGTGAAGAAATTCAGAGATCACGTAGTTATAATTCACATATATTCGTCGACTACTTGATTCTTATTGTTTGCTTAAATGATTAATAATTACGTAATTTTCTAATTTTCACATGAAATTATCGGTATTAACTATTTTTTTTAGTTTATTTATAAGAACTTGTCTAAAATATTATTGATTTTAATCCGATTTCAAGTAGTTGAGTGAAGGATTTTTCAGAGATCGAATAGTAAATCATTCACACATATTCGCGTACTACTTGATTCTTTTCCATTGCTTTTGTGATTTTATATTTTTTTATTTTTTTGTTTTCACATGAAACTACCTGTATTAACTTGGTTTTTTCTATTTTTTCCAAGAACTTGTCTGAATTTTTGTTGATTTTTCTCCAATTTTAGGTAATTGAGGGAAGCAATTCGGACATTGCATAGTAATTATTGACACATATGCACCTATTGCTTGATCCTTATTGTTTGGTAAGTGGTTTAATAATTTCAAATTTTTCTATTTTTCACATGAAATTATGGCATTAACTTGTTTTCTTTTGGTTTTTCATAAGAACGTGTCAGATATTTTGTTTGATTTTTTTACGATTTGAGGTAGTTGAGAGAACGAATTCGGAGATCAATTTGAAAATCATTCACACGTATTCGCCCACTACTTGATTTTTATTGTTTGCTTCAATGATTTCATAATTTTGTATTTTTCTATTTTTCATGTGAAAATATTGGTGTTAACTTGATTTTATTTTATTTTTTCATAAGAACTTGTCTGAAACTTTGTTGATTTTTTCTTCGATTTCATGTAACAACTGAAGAAATTCAGAGATCACATAGTAATAATTCACATATATTCGTCGACTACTTGATTCTTATTGTTTGATTAACTGATTTAATAATTACGTAATTTTCTAATTTTCACATGAAATTATCGGTATTAACTTGGGATTTTTTTAGTTTATTTATAAGAACTTGTCTAAAATATTATTGATTTTAATCCGATTTCAAGTAGTTGAGTGAAGGATTTTTCAGAGATCGAATAGTAAATCATTCACACATATTCGCGTACTACTTGATTTTTTTCCATTGCTTTTGTGATTTTATTTTTTTTATTTTTTTGTTTTTCACATGAAACTACCTGTATTAACTTGGTTTTTTCTATTTTTTTCCAAGAACTTGTCTGAATTTTTGTTGATTTTTCTCCAATTTTAGGTAATTGAGGGAAGCAATTCGGACATGCATAGTAATTATTGACACGTATGCACCTATTGCTTTCCTTATTGTTTGGTTAAGTGGTTAATAATTTCAAATTTTTTATTTTTCACATGAAATTATGGGCATTAACTTGTTTTCTTTTGGTTTTTTCATAAGAACGTGTCAGATATTTTGTTTGATTTTTTTATGAATTGAGGTAGTTGAGAGAACGAATTCGGAGATCGATTGAAATCATTCACACGTATTCGCCCACTACTTGATTTTTATTGTTTGCTTCAATGATTTCATAATTTTGTATTTTTCTATTTTTCATGTGAAACTATTGTGTTAACTTGATTTTATTTTATTTTTTCATAAGAACTTGTCTGAAACTTTGTTGATTTTTTCTTCGATTTCATGTAATTAACTGAAGAAATTCAGAGATCACATAGTAATAATTCACATATATTCGTCGACTACTTGATTCTTATTGTTTGATTAACTGATTTAATAATTACGTAATTTTCTAATTTTCACATGAAATTATCGGTATTAACTTGGGATTTTTTTAGTTTATTTATAAGAACTTGTCTAAAATATTATTGATTTTAATCCGATTTCAAGTAGTTGAGTGAAGGATTTTTCAGAGATCGAATAGTAAATCATTCACACATATTCGCGTACTACTTGATTTTTTTCCATTGCTTTTGTGATTTTATATTTTTTTATTTTTTTGTTTTTCACATGAAACTACCTGTATTAACTTGGTTTTTTCTATTTTTTCCAAGAACTTGTCTGAATTTTTGTTCATTTTTCTCCAATTTTAGGTAATTGAGGAAGCAATTCGGACATTGCATAGTAATTATTGACACGTATGCACCTATTGCTTGATCCTTATTGTTTGGTTAAGTGGTTAATAATTTCAAATTTTTATATTTTTCACATGAAATTATGAGCATTAACTTGTTTTCGTTTGGTTTTTTCATAAGAACGTGTCAGATATTTTGTTTGATTTTTTTATGATTGAGGTAGTTGAGAGAACGAATTCGGAGATCGATTTGAAAATCATTCACACGTATTCGCCCACTACTTGATTTTTATTGTTTGCTTCATTGATTTCATAATTTTGTATTTTTCTATTTTTCATGTGAAAATATTGGTGTTAACTTGATTTTATTTTATTTTTTCATAAGAACTTGTCTGAAATTTTGTTGATTTTTTTCTTCGATTTCATGTAACCAACTGAAGAAATTCAGAGATCACATAGTAATAATTCACATATATTCGTCGATTACTTGATTCTTATTGTTTGCTTAAATGATTTAATAATTACGTAATTTTCTAATTTTCACATGAAATTATCGGTATTAACTTGGGATTTTTTTAGTTTATTTATAAGAACTTGTCTAAAATGTTATTGATTTTAATCCGATTTCAAGTAGTTGAGTGAAGGATTTTTCAGAGATCGAATAGTAAATCATTCACACATATTCACGTACTACTTGATTCTTTTCCATTGTTTTTGTGATTTTATATTTTTTTATTTTTTTGTTTTTCACATGAAACTACCTGTATTAACTTGGTTTTTTCTATTTTTTCCCAAGAACTTGTCTGAATTTTTGTTGATTTTTCTCCAATTTTAGGTAATTGAGGGAAGCAATTCGGACATAGCATAGTAATTATTGACACGTATCCACGTATTGCTTGATCCTTATTGTTTGGTTAAGTGGTTTAATAATTTCAAATTTTTCTATTTTTCACATGAAATTATGGGCATTAACTTGTTTTCTTTTGGTTTTTTCATAAGAACGTGTCAGATATTTTGTTTGATTTTTTTATGATTTGAGGAAGTTAAGCGAACGAATTCGGACATATATCGCTTTGGAAATCATTCACACGTATTCGCCCACTACTTGATTTTTATTGTTTGCTTCAATGGTTTCATAATTTTGTATTCTTCTATTTTTCATGTGAAACTATTGTTGTGAACTTGATTTTATTTTATTTTTTTGATATGAACTTGTCTGAAACTTTGTTGATTTTTCTTCGATTTCGTGTAATTAAGTGAAGAAATTCAGAGATCACGTAGTTATAATTCACATATATTCGTCGACTACTTGATTCTTATTGTTTGCTTAAATGATTTAATAATTACATAATTTTCTAATTTTCACATGAAATTATCGATATTAACTTGGGATTTTTTTAGTTTATTTATAAGAACTTGACTAAAATATTATTGATTTTAATCCAATTTCAATTGTTCAACGAAAGAATTCAGAGATCGCATAGTAAAACATTCTCACATATTCGCTTACTACTTGGTTCTTATTGTTTGTTTAGTTGATTTAATAGTTTCGTATTTTTTTTATTTTGCACATTAAATTATCGGTTTTAACTTGTTTTTTTTTTAGTTTAGTTATCAGAACTTGTCTAAAATATTATTGATTTTAATCCAGTTTCTTGTAGTTGAACGAAAGAATTCAGAGATCGTATAGTAAACATTCACACATCTTCGCTTACTACTTGGTCCTTATTGTTTGCGTAGTTGATTTAATAGTTTCGCATTTTTTTGTTTTGCACATTAAATTATCGTATTAACTTGGTTTTTTTTAGTTTAGTTATAAGAACTTGTCTAAAATATTATTAATTTTAATCCAGTTTCAAGTAGTTGAACGAAAGAATTCAGAGATCGCATAGTAAAATATTCTCACATATTCGCTTACTATTGGTTCTTATTGTTTGTTTAGTTGATTTAATAGTTTTGGTATTTTTTTGTTTTGCACTTGAAATTATCGGTATGAACTTGGTTTTTTTTAGTTAGCTATAAGAACTTGTTTAAAATATTATTGATTTTAATCCAGTTTCTTGTAGTTGAATGAAAGAATTCAGAGTTCGTATTGTAAAACATTCCCACATCTTCGCTTACTACTTGGTCCTTATTGTTTGCGTAGTTGATTTAGTAGTTTCGCATTTTTTTGTTTTGCACATTAAATTATCAGTATGAACTTGTTTTTTTTTTAGTTTAGCTTTAAGAACTTGTCTAAAATATTATTAATTTTAATCCAGTTTCAAAAGATTTGATTCTTATTGTTTGTTTAATTGATTTAATAGTTTCCTATTTTTTTGTTTTGCACTTGAAATTATCGGTATCAACTTGATTTTTTTTTAGTTTAGCTGTGAGAACTTGTCTAAAATGTTATTGATTTTAATCCAGTTTCATGTAGTTGAATGAAAGAAATCAGCGATCACATAGTAAACATTCACACATCTTCGCTTACTACTTGTTCCTTCTTGTTTGCTTAGTTGATTTTATAGTTTCGCATTTTTTTTGTTTTGCACTTTAAATTATCGATATTAACTTGTTTTTTTTTTAGTTTTGTTATAAGAACTTGTCTAAAATATTATTAATTTTAATCCAGTTTCAAGTAGCTGAACGAAAGAATTCAGAGATCGCATAGTAAAACATTCTCACATATTCGCTTACTACTTGGTTCTTATTGTTTGTTTAATTGATTTAATAGTTTTGTATTTTTTTGTTTTGCACTTGAAATTATCAGTATGAACTTGTTTTTTTTTTAGTTTAGCTATAAGAACTTGTTTAAAATGTTATTGATTTTAATCCAGTTTCTTGTAGTTGAACGAAAGAATTCAGAGATCGTATAGTAAAATATTCACACATCTTCGCTTACTACTTGGTCCTTATTTTTTGCGTAGTTGATTTAATAGTTTCGCATTTTTTTGTTTTGCACATTAAATTATCGGTATTAACTTGTTTTTTTTTTAGTTTTGTTATAAGAACTTGTCTAAAGTATTATTAATTTTAATCCAGTTTCAAGTAGTTGAACGAAAAAATTCAGAGATCGCATAGTAAAACATTCTCACATATTCACTTACTACTTGGTTCTTATTGTTTGTTTAGTTGATTTAATAGTTTCGTATGTTTTTGTTTTGCACTTGAAATTATCGTATGAACTTGTTTTTTTTTTAGTTTAGCTATAAGAACTTGTTAAAATGTTGTTGATTTTAATCCAGTTTCAAGTAGTTGAACGAAAGAATTCAGAGATCGCATAGTAAAACATTCACACATCTTCGCTTACTACTTGGTCCTTATTGTTTGTTTAGTTGATTTAATAGTTTCGCATTTTTTTGTTTTGCACATGAAATTATCGGTATTAACTTGATTTTTTTTAGTTTAGTTATAAGAACTTGTCTAAAATATTATTGATTTTAATCCAGTTTCAAGTAGTTGAACGAAAGAATTCAGAGATTGCATAGTAAAACATTCTCACATATTCGCTTACTACTTGGTTCTTATTATTTGTTTAGTTGATTTAATAGTTTCGTATTTTTTTTTTTTTGCACTTGAAATTATCGGCATGAACTTGTTTTTTTTTTTAGGTTAGCTATAAGAACTTGTTTAAAATGTTATTGATTTTAATCTAGTTTCTTGTAGTTGAACGAAAGAATTCAGAGATCGTATAGTAAAACATTCACACATCTTCGCTTACTACTTGGTCCTTATTGTTTGAGTAGTTGATTTAGTAGTTTCGCATTTTTTCGTTTTGCACATTAAATTATCGGTATTAATTTATTTTTTTTTAGTTTAGTTATAACAACTTGTCTAAAATATTATTAATTTTAATCCAGTTTCAAGTAGTTGAACGAAAGAATTCAGAGATCGCATAGTAAAACATTCTCACATATTCGCTTACTATTGGTTCTTATTGTTTGTTTGGTTGATTTAATAGTTTTGTATTTTTTTGTTTTGCACTTGTACTTGGTCCTTATTGTTTGTGTAGTTGATTTAATAGTTTCGCATTTTTTTTGTTTTGCACATTAAATTTCGGTATGAACTTGTTTTTTTTTTTAGTTTAGCTATAAGAACTTGTCTAAAATATTATTAATTTTAATCCAGTTTCAAGTGTTGAACGAAAGAATTCAGAGATCGCATAGTAAAACATTCACACATATTCGCTTACGATTTGATTCTTATTGTTTGTTTAGTTGATTTAATAGTTTCGTATTTTTTTTATTTTGCACATTAAATTATCGGTATGAAATTGATTTTTTTTAGTTTAGCTATGAGAACTTGTCTAAAATGTTATTGATTTTAATCCAATTTCATGTAGTTGAACGAAAGAATTCAGAGATCATATAGTAAAACAGTCACACATATTCGCTTACTGCTTGATTCTTATTGTTTGCTTAGTTGATTTAATAGTTTCAATTTTTTTTGTTTTGCACATGAAATTATCGGTATGAACATGATTTTTTTTTAGTTTAGCTGTGAGAACTTGTCTAAAATGTTATTGATTTTAATCCAGTTTCATGTAGTTGAACGAAAAAATCAGCGATCATATAGTAAAACATTCTCACATCTTTGCTTACTACTTGTTCTTCTTGTTTGCTTAGTTGATTTTATAGTTTCGCATTTTTTTGTTTTGCACTTTAAATTATCGATATTAACTTGGTTTTTTTTTTTGTTTTGTTATAAGAACTTGTCTAAAATATTATTGATTTTAATCCAGTTTCAAGTAGCTGAACGAAAGAATTCAGAGATCTCATAGTAAAACATTCTCATATATTCGCTTACTACTTGGTTCTTATTGTTTGTTTAGTTGATTTAATAGTTTCGTGTTTTTTTGTTTTGCACATTAAATTATCGGTATTAACTTGATTTTTTTTTAGTTTAGTTATAAGAACTTGTCTAAAATATTATTAATTTTAATCCAGTTTCAAGTAGTTGAACGAAATAATTCAGAGATCTCATAGTAAAACATTCTCATATATTCGCTTACTACTTGGTTCTTATTGTTTGTTTAATTGATTTAATAGTTTTGGATTTTTTTGTTTTGCACTTGAAATTATCGGTATGAACTTGTTTTTTTTTTTAGTTTAGCAATAAGAACTTGTTTAAAATGTTATTGATTTTAATCCAGTTTCTTGTAGTTGAACGAAAGAATTCAGAGATCGTATAGTAAAACATTCACACATCTTCGCTTACTACTTGGTCCTTATTTTTTGCATAGTTGATTTAATAGTTTCGCATTTTTTTGTTTTGCACATTAAATTATCGGTATTAACTTGGTTTTTTTAGTTTAGTTATAAGAACTTGTCTAAAGTATTATTAATTTTAATCCAGTTTCAAGTAGTTGAACGAAAAAATTCAGAGATCGCATAGTAAAACATTCTCACATATTCGCTTACTACTTGGTTCTTATTGTTTGTTTAGTTGATTTAATAGTTTCATATTTTTTGCTTTGCACTTGAAATTATCGGTATGAACTTATTTTTTTTTTAGTTTAGCTATAAGAACTTGTTTAAAATGTTATTGATTTTAATCCAGTTTCAAGTAGTTGAACGAAAGAATTCAGAGATCGCATAGTAAAATATTCACACATCTTCGCTTACTACTTGGTCCTTATTGTTTGTTTAGTTGATTTAATAGTTTCGCATTGTTTTGTTTTGCACATTAAATTATCGGTATTAACTTGTTTTTTTTTTTAGTTTAGTTGTAAGAACTTGTCTAAAATATTATTAATGTTAATTCTGTTTCAAGTAGTTGAACGAAAGAATTCAGAGATTGCATTGTAAAACATTCACACATATTCGCTTACTATTGGTTCTTATTGTTTGTTTAGTTGATTTAATAATTTCGTATTTTTTTGTTTTGCACATGAAATTATCGGTATGAACTTGATTTTTTTTTAGTTTAGCTATGAGAACTTGTCTAAAATGTTATTGATTTTAATCCAATTTCATGTAGTTGAACGAAAGAAATCAGAGATCACATAGTAAAACATTCACACGTCTTCACTTACTACTTGGTTCTTATTGTTTGCTTAGTTGATTTAATAGTTTCACATTTTTTTTGTTCTGCACATTAAATTATCAGTATTAACTTGGTTTTTTTTTTTTAGTTTAGTTATAACAACTTGTCTAAAATATTATTGATTTTAATCCAGTTTGAAGTAGTTGAACGAAAGAATTCAGAGATCGTATAGTAAAACATTCACACATCTTCGCTTACTACTTGGTCCTTATTGTTTGCTTAGTTGATTTAATAGTTTCGCATTTTTTTCTTTTGCACATTAAATTATCGGTATTAACTTGGTTTTTTTTTTAGTTTAGTTATAAGAACTTGTCTAAAATATTATTAATTTTAATCCAGTTTCAAGTAGTTGAACGAAAGAATTCAGAGATCGCATAGTAAAACATTCACACATCTTCGCTTACTACTTTGTCCTTATTGTTTGTTTAATTGATTTAATAGTTTTGTACTTTTTTGTTTTGCACTTGAAATTATCGGCATGAACTTGTTTTTTTTTTAGTTTAGCTATAACAACTTGTTTAAAATGTTATTGATTTTAATCCAATTTCTCATAGTTGAACGAAAGAATTCAAAGATCGTATAGTAAAACATTAGTTTGATTAATAGTTTCGTACTTTTTTATTTTGCACTTGAAATTATCGGTATGAACTTGATTTTTTTTTAGTTTAGCAATGAGAACTTGTCCAAAATGTTATGGATTTTAATCCAGTTTCATGTAGTTGAACGAAAGAATTCAGAGATCGTATAGTAAAACATTCACACGTCTTCGCTTACTACTTGGTTCTTATTGTTTGCTTAGTTGATTTAATAGTTTCGCATTTTTTTTGTTTTGCTTTTTTTAGTTTAGTTATAAGAACTTGTCTAAAATATTATTGATTTTAATCCAGTTTCAAGTAGCTGAACAAAGAATTCAGAGATTGCATAGTAAAACATTCTCACATATTCGCTTACTACTAGGTTCTTATTGTTTGTTTAATTGATTTAATAGTTTTGTATTTTTTTGTTTTGCACTTGAAATTATCGGCATGAACTTGTTTTTTTTTTTAGTTTAGCTATAACAACTTGTTTAAAATGTTATTGATTTTAATCCAATTTCTCGTAGTTGAACGAAAGAATTCAAAGATCGTATAGTAAAACATTAGTTGATTTAATAGTTTCGTATTTTTTTGTTTTGCACATGAAATTATCGGTATGAACTTTATTTTTTTTTAGTTTAGCAATGAGAACTTGTCCAAAATGTTATGATTTTAATCCAGTTTCATGTAGTTGAACGAAAGAATTCATAGATCGTATGGTAAAACATTCACACGTCTTCGCTTACTACTTGGTTTTTATTGTTTGCTTAGTTGATTTAATAGTTTCGCATTTTTTTGTTTTGCACAATAAATTATCGTATTAACTTGTTTTTTTTTAGTTTAGTTATAAGAACTTGTCTAAAATATTATTGATTTTAATCCAGTTTGAAGTAGTTGAACGAAAGAATTCAGAGATCGTATAGTAAAACATTCACACATCTTCGCTTACTACTTGGTCCGTATTGTTTGCTTAGTTGATTTAATAGTTTCGCATTTTTTTGTTTTGCACAATAAATTATCGTATTAACTTATTTTTTTTTAGTTTAGTTATAAGAACTTGTCTAAAATATTATTGACTTTAATCCAGTTTCATGTAGTTGAACGAAAGAATTCAGAGATCGTATAGTAAAATATTCACACATCTTCGCTTACTACTTGGTCCTTATCGTTTGTTTAGTTGATTTAATAGTTTCGTATTTTTTTGTTTTGCACATGAAATTATCGGTATGAACTTGATTTTTTTTTAGTTTAGCTATGAGAACTTGTCCAAAATGTTATGAATTTTAATCCAGTTTCATGTAGTTGAACGAAAGAATTCAGAGATCGTATAGTAAAACATTCACACGTCTTCGCTTACTACTTGGTTCTTATTGTTTGCTTAGTTGATTTAATTATTTCACATTTTTTTGTTTTGCACATTAAATTATCAGTATTAACTTGGTTTTTTTTTTGTTTAGTTATAAGAACTTGTCTAAAATATTATTGGGATTATAATTTTTAAAAATCCGCCCCAAGCGGGGTGGGTCATGAGCAGGTCCAGGTTTGAACCCACCATTGCCATTCTAAGTTAGGTTCAATTCTCGTGTTTAATGAAGCTACGTTGAACCAGGAGTCATTGGCATTGAATTCATTTTTTATGAATATGAACTTGATAAAGTAGATCATTATAAGATGAATGAATCATCTACAACTTTTCAACATTTTTAATACTTGTACAATGATGCACATACAAGATTGTAAACCAAATTCAGTGCTCCCAGGGTACAACAAACCCAATACACTTTGTCTAGCCTCCATTGTTTATATTGTCTGGCAACCATCCTGTTGCCCTTCGGCCAGATCAATCACAAGGTTGCTCGAATAAAAGGCACTGCCAATAGACAAGCAACAGCGGCAGTTGATGTGCTTTTCAGTGAACTCTGGAAATTCTTGGTAATGCAGTGCAACTTGTCCAGCAAAATGAAATGCTTCTGCTATATACCAACAACAGCAGCTGTGGTGCTAGCCAGAAGACTGACATGGAAATAACAGCATTGATTTGGTTTTGGAGATTTTTGGATTTTTCTAATTTTAGCCTCTTTGACTCCATAATTCCTAAAATAGCATGCTAAGTATGGTAAAGAAATGCCTATTTATTCAAACACGTTGCAGAGGTGTTTAAGAGGCCTTTGGAGCAAAGTTTTTTCCAAAAGGGAAATAGGAGGCGGTCTAGTATTGATATTGTGATGCAAGTTGAGATCAATATGAATACTTGTATTGAAGCAGTTGGAAAGTTTTGAAATGGGATCCGAGGCGACTGTCCATGGTATCGGTATGAACTTGGTTTTTTTTTTAGTTTAGCTATAAGAACTTGTTTAAAATGTTATAGATTTTAATCCAGTTTCTTGTAGTTGAACGAAAGAATTCAGAGATCGTAATAGTAAAACATTCACACATCTTCGCTTACTACTTGGTCCATTATTTTTGCGTAGTTGATTTAATAGTTTCGCATTTTTTTGTTTTGCACATTAAATTATCGGTATTAACTTGGTTTTTTTTTTTAGTTTAGTTATAAGAACTTGTCTAAAATATTATTGATTTTAATCCAGTTTGAAGTAGTTGAACGAAAGAATTCAGAGATCGTATAGTAAAACGTTCACACATCTTCGCTTGCTACTTGGTCCTTATTGTTTGCTTAATTGATTTAATAGTTTCGCATTTTTTTTGTTTTGCACAATAAATTGTCGGTATTAACTTGTTTTTATTTTAGTTTAGCTATGAGAACTTGTCTAAAATGTTATTGATTTTGATACAATTTCATGTAGTTGAACGAAAGAATTCAGAGATCGCATAGTAAAACATTCTCACATATTCGCTTACTACTTGGTTCTTATTATTTGTTTAATTGATTTAATAGTTTCGTATTTTTTTTGTTTTGCACTTGAAATTATCGGTATGAACTTGTTTTTTTTTTTAGTTTAGCTATAAGAACTTGTTTAAAATGTTATTGATTTTAATCCAGTTTCTCGTAGTTGAACGAAAGAATTCAAGACCGTATAGTAAAACATTCACACATCTTCGCTTACTACTTGGTTCTTATTGTTTGCGTAGTTGATTTAATAGTTTCGCATTTTTTTGTTTTGCACATTAAATTATCGGTATTAACTTGTTTTTTTTTTAGTTTAGTTATAAGAACTTGTCTAAAATATTATTAATTTTAATCCAGTTTCAAGTAGTTGAACGAAAAAATTCAGAGATCGTATAGTAAAACATTCTCACATATTCGCTTACTACTTGGTTCTTATTGGTGTTTAGTTGATTTAATAGTTTCGTATTTTTTTTATTTTGCACTTAAATTATCGGTATTAAGTTGGTTTTTTTTTAGTTTACTTATAAGAACTTGTCTAAAATATTATTGATTTTAATCCAGTTTCTTGTAGTTGAACGAAAGAATTCAGAGATCGTATGGTAAAACATTCACACATCTTCGCTTACTACTTGGTCCTTATTGTTTGCGTAGTTGATTTAATAGTTTCGTATTTTTTTGTTTTGCACATTAAATTATCGGTATTAACTTGGTTTTTTTTTAGTTTAGTTATAAGAACTTGTCTAAAATATTATTAATTTTAATCCAGTTTCAAGTAGTTGAACGAAAGAATTCAGAGATCGCATAGTAAAACATTCTCACATATTCGCTTACTACTTGGTTCTTATTGTTTGTTTAGTTGATTTAATAGTTTCGTATTTTTTTGTTTTGCACTTGAAATTATCGGTATGAACTTGTTTTTTTTTTTAGTTTAGCTATAAGAACTTGTTTAAAATGTTATTGATTTTAATCCAGTTTCTTGTAGTTGAACGAAAGAATTCAGAGATCGTATAGTAAAACATTCACACATCTTCGCTTACTACTTGGTCCTTATTGTTTGCTTAGTTGATTTAATAGTTTCGCATTTTTTTGTATTGCACATTAAATTATCGGTATTAACTTGGTTTTTTTTTAGTTTAGTTATAAGAACTTGTCTAAAATATTATTAATTTTAATCCAGTTTCAAGTAGTTGAACGAAAGAATTCAGAGATCGCATAGTAAAACATTCTCACATATTCGCTTACAACTTGGTTCTTATTGTTTGTTTAGTTGATTTAATAGTTTCGTATTTTTTTGTTTTGCACTTGAAATTATCGGTATGAACTTGATTTTTTTAGTTTAGCTATAAGAACTTTGTTAAAAATGTTATTGATTTTAATCCAGTTTCTTGTAGTTGAACGAAAGAATTCAGAGATCGTATAGTAAAACATTCACACATCTTCGCTTACTACTTG
>JAGSPU010000733.1:0-26887 GCA_019321725.1 Paulownia fortunei
TAGAACCTTTGTTGCATCCTATCCTTTTATTTTTTAGCTACATCATCACCCTTTGGCCCCATTATTAACCTTTGTTAAAGACCTTTTGATTTCGTGTGGTGCCTTCAGTGTAGTGGAGATTTGCACCAAAAGAAAAGCCTATGATGTTTAATTTTTCTGTTAGAGATTGGGTGATGGTTTTGTAAGGTTTTATGAGAATTCACTTATTTGAAACATGCATAGTTTCATCACTATTGACATTAACTGTCCACACACACACTTGAGTATGATTATTGTGGAAATGTATTGATTTTTGAATGACTAAGAGTTAAACTCAACACTTGTTTGATTTTATTTCCATATTACTTTGTTGCTTCATGAGAATAAAAGTTGGAAGATAGTTATTATAGGTGTTTGTAGGTATCACTGCTGGAAACCTTCACGAGACTATAACTCGTCCTCTATGGGCCACCTAGGGGTTTAAAGGCTTGTTGCATATGCTAAATGCAATCGTGATTTCCTACGAAAGTGGATTAGTTTATGTTTGTTTTAAGCTTGCTCGAGGACAAGCAAGGGTTAAGTGTGGGGGAATTTGATAAGTGCATATTTTGACATATTTTTATATTAAATCCTTTATACTTTTCTTGCTTTATTCTTGTTAATATTCTTGTTTTATTAATGTTTTGTGTTAGGGAATAAATGGAAGCATATTTTCAGACTTGTGCAATTTTTGTAATTTGAGCATAACTTCATGATCAAAAGCTCTATGGACCTGAAGCTTGTTTCATTTGAAAGCCAAGAGATAGAGGTACAACTTTTATGTTGGAGGCTCAGCCCAATTCAGTCTTGATGATAGCAGAAAATTCGTCCAAGTAATTACACAAAATGGATCACCAAAATTCAGATCAGAGTTCAGCCCAGTATTGACTTATTTTACCAATTCGGTTATATATCTTGAGCCCAAATTTATTTTGGTTGAAATTCGGATATGTTATACCCAAGAGGTAAATAAACAAGTTTGCTGAAGACAAGATGGTGTGAAAATGTGTTGAAATGGTAAAACCATAGGCTGCAAGTTGCTGCTGATGTTACAGGGCGGCTCTTGGACATGACTCGGTAATTTGACCATATCTCCTTCATCCGATCGCCAAATTTGACAAAAGATATATGAAAATATATCAGCGTTGAAAGATCTACAATTTTTATTCTTTACGTATCTTCAAACTCTGGCTGTATCTGACCGAAAAATGTAATTCAATTCAGTGGTGAGAAATTTGTGTAACAACTTACCAACTCTTGGCAACTAGCATACCACTTGATTAACCCCTCCATTATTTGTTTGGCCTCTAGCTTACTCCAAGTACTATAAATAGGCCATGTATTCATCTTGTAAGAGGAGGGGGGTAGAGGGTTTCTTTAGGCTAAGTTATCTAGTTTGTATGTTTTCTAGTATTGTAAGTTTTCTAGTAGTAATAGAAATGCATTCTCTAGTTTCTCTTATATTTTTAGTCTTTGTTACTTTTATTATGTCTTTCTAAATTTTATTTTGCTGAGGAAAAAGGGTGAATCTCTTGATGGAGGAAGATAAATGGTTATAAGGGTAGAAATTGTTTAAGTATGTTGTATTATTATTATTATTTTTGATCTAAACCTATTATTTTTGTGGTGATTCTTGATTTATGTATCTCCAATGGCACAACAAATACTTGGGTTCATTTAGCTTATTGTACGGTTTTACCCCACCGACTGCTAATGTGAAACCTTGATTTGTTGTTGACGAAAGAGTATATAAATGCTTGATCCCATAAATAAGTGTTGGCGTTAAGAGATAATTTGCAATAGTAAGACAATATCATGATTACCTTATTGCATGAGTTACTTGATAATATCTTCCCATTGGAACCTTCATTATGTATGGATTCCAATTGTGGCAATTAATAGAGGTAAAAAGAATAAATAACCATTTATCTATCCAAAACTCAAGAGTGGATCCCTAATCCTCAGTACTTTTATTACTTCGGTTTTTTCTTTAGCTACATCATACATTAATTGTTCATATATTTTTGATTCACATAAACTCCATCTTTTTATAAATATAAACTTGAATTCTTCAAACAACTTCCCTGTGGATCGACCTCGGACTCACGAGAAATTTATTACTTACTACAACCTGCACTTGGGTTTGCAACCTTAAAGTTGTAGCACCTGCATCCCTTGCCTACCCGACCATCAATCAAATACCATACTTCCTTTTCAAAAATCTCATTATATTATTGATTGTATCATACTTCATGAACCATAAATGCATCAAACAATACATCATTTGACAAATAATGATAATCACATTAAAATATGAACAACATTATTTAATTCTTGTGATACGACAAATGAAAGTCTCAACTTCCCTCAACTCTGCTTTATGCTAAGAAGTGAAAAGGTTAGTCTCTTTAGATGATAGGATATGATAAAAGCCTAACATAATCAAATCATATACCTTTCAATATCCTTTTAATAAATAATTCCATATCTTTTTAATTGAAATCATATACACTTTTCAAATTTTTTGTAAACAATTCTATATCGAATACATGATTTCAAAAATAATACATTCTCCATATTTACTAGTAATTTAAGACATTAAACATAAGGCAACCATTAAATCACTAAAATTCAAACATAAAATATTAGGACAACCCCTAAACCTTGAACACAATCCAAAATATTCAAATTAACATGTCGTAAACTCAATTCTAACTTATATTAATTCCGACCATTAATTAAGCAAACTAATTGACACTATTCACAATCATTCTTATGCACTTCCAAACACAATATAGGTATTTCAAGATTAATAGGAACAAGTATATTAATCATATTTCATAAGGCTATCAAATTTCCTAGAAGCTAGCTTAACTAGCTTGGTTTTGGCTTTTAGTCTATCCCACTTGAGTTTTCAATCATACAAAAAGATGCTAAAATATGTAACCATCCAAGATACCATAAGTAACATTGAAAAAGAATATACCTTGATTATATTGGAATTAGACTTCAAAGTCAATGATTTTCAAGCTTAAAAAGGTAGAAACTTGCTCTAAAAAGGAGCTTCCACAAGAAAATATGGATAAAAATGATTTATTTGACTTTCAAAGAGAGGTAAGAGGAGGTTGGTGATTGGTTGCCTCATCTTTGGTGTGTTCTTATGCCAAAATCCATATTTATGAGCTAGGGAGATGACAAGAAATGATGCTTTATTCTTTACAATCCGATTCGGATTTTTTTTGTACATGTAGTCTTTTTGAGTGTGATTTCATCTGACATGTAGAGCTCGATAACTATTTTCTCATTTGTGTGGTACCTAACTAATAGTGATAGACTGTAGTTTTTGGAACCTGTTCATAATGATTGGCCAATAAGAGAAATAATACGGGGTTTCCATACTTGGTCTTTCAGCGCCAGGTATTAGCCGTTTTCTAACTTATTCACAGTGGCTTTCCTATACCAGTTTTTAAATCTCAAGTATTTGCCACCATTTGTTAGGTCCACTGGTCCCTCCCGCATCCCTTGCCTACCCGACCATCAATCAAGTACCATACTTCATTTTTAAAAACTTCATTATATTCTTAGTAGTATCATGCTTCATGAACTATGAATATATCAAACATTACATCATTTGAAAATAATGACAATCACATTAAAATATGAAAAACACTATATGATTCTTGTGATATAGCAAATTAAAATTTCAACTTACCTCAAGTCTGATTTGTTTTATGCAATAGAATGGCTTGGAAGATATGTTGTGCTAAAGAGCTTCTAACTTTGTTTGTTGCCACTTTTCTTACTTTCTTTACTATGTTTCTCTTTTGGAATCACTCTAAAATACCTTAGAATGCTTAAGAAATAGTTTGAAAGGTGAAATAGGATACATATATAGCTATAGTTTTGGCTAAGTTTAAGGATGAAGGAAATCTTGAGGTAGCAAGTTATAAGATAGCAAGAGCTTGAGGTGTCAAAGCATAAGATGGCAACACTTGTGATATCAAAGAATGAGGTGTTAAGTACTAGGTGTTCAACCATGAGGTGTCAAGCATGAGGTGTTAAGTAAGAGGTGATCAACAATGAGGTATCAACCATGAGGTGTTAAGTAAGAGGTGTTCAACAATGAGGTGTCAAGCATGAGGTGTTAAGTAAGAGATGTTCAACAATGAGGTGTTGTCTTGTGGTAAAATCTAATTTTGTACTTACCTCACAAGCTTAAATCATATTCCATTCAATATTTATTACTTGATTGCATCCTATTTCAATGGCCATCTAATCTTATAAATAATTCCTATGCTAATTTTCTAAACATTCATTCAATCTCTAACCTGATTGTTACCTACGCACAACTTATAATGTCATACTTCAATCATAGTATGTCATGTCTAATTCTCTAGTATACATACAATTATGTACTTTCATTACCGTTTTGCATACCGTTAGTTCTTAATCAAATATGACCTATTTTAATCAAATTGGATGTATGTAGCATTGAATAGCACAACAATTCATTTCATAACAATTTAGCATATCAATCTTCCTTAATCAAGAATTGAGCTTTTCAATACAATAAGTACTTAAAAAACATGTTAAATCATGGAATAAAGTTTGATGCATTATTTCATGAAAACAATAACTATTCATGTTCATGCAGTTAGACTATTAGTATGCTATAATTTAATAATGCATACTAACTAGATACATTTTGATGTAATATGCTAAGCAGGCGAAAATTGGCATTACAATTCTTCCCTCCTTATAAAATTTCATCCACGAAATTTTACATACCGAATAATTTTGATAATAATATAACATGAATCCAATCAATTAAACATAATGATAAATAAACAGGGATTTAACCAAGCTTCCCTGTCAGGATTGTTCATATGCCTTCTTCTGTTTAGGAAAGAATAAACCTTCGCTCTGATACCAAATATTATAACACCCTTTAACCTAACAGCAGAGCCTAAATAAGCTAATATAGTTAAGTCAAAAAATGTTAACTTTTCGTAAATACTAGAGTTATGGTTTTAATAAAGAGTCCTCTATTTTGGCTATATGGAGAAAAAATCTTGAATTTATTTGTTCTTTCATTTCATTGCAAACACACCATCTACATAAATCAAAATCGAGTACATGATGATATTATCCCAGCTACAGTTTAAAACCATAACAGAGCAGCTTATTTAAAAACAAAATAGAGTTTTCAAAATAGATTACAAAAATAGCTTGAAGTATGGCATATGAACAAATTTCTGTCCAGCCACAGTTGAGACTCAATCAACCTCTAAACCTGTACATTTTCACCTTCATCACAAGAATTTAATGAGCTAAAAGCTCAGTAAGGCGAAACTGATGCAATAACAAATTAGTACATGCAAATCTCATAAATGATTAAATACATTATTTAATTCAATAACTTTCTTCCATAAATCATTCTTTAGGGCCTTTGAAGTGTGGTACCTAATTGATAGTGATAGACCGTAGTTTTTGGAACTTGTTCATAATGATTCGCCAATAAGAGAAATAATATGGGTTTCCATACATGGTCTTTTAACCTCAGATATTAGTCGTATTCTCTCTCATTCACTGTGGCTTTTTTATACTGGTTTTTCAACCTGAATTATTTGCCACCATTTGTTGCGTCCATCAGTCCCTCCCGTGCATCCCTTGCCTACCCGTCTATCAATCAAGTACTATACTTCCTTTTCATAAACCTTATTATATTCTTGATATTATTATGCTTCATGAACTATGAATGCATCAAACATTACATTATTTTGACAAATAATGACAATTACATTAAAACATGAACAACATTATATGATTCTTGTGATACTGGAAATGAAAGTTTTAACTTATCTCAAGTCGGCTTTGTGCTAAGTGAAAAGGTCAATCTCTTTAGAAGATAGGATGTGTTAAAGGCATAACAATATCAAATCATGTACCTTTCAATATCCTTTTAATAAATCACATAATCTATTCTGTTAAAATCATATACACTTCTTAATCTTTTATAAAAATTCCATATCGATTACATGACTTCAAAAATAATGCATACTCCATATTTAATACTAAATCAAGACATTAAACATTAGGGCAACTACTAAATAACTAATAATTTAAACATAAAAAATAGGGTAGCCCCTAAAACTTGAATACAATCCAAATTAAATGACGTAAACTCAGTTCTAACTTAAATTAATTCTAACCATCAATTAAGCAAACTAATTTCTATTGCTCACAATAATTCATAGGCACTTCCAAACACAATATAAGCGTTACAAGATTAATAGAAACTAGTAAATTAAGCAAATTTCACAAGACTATTAATTTTACTAGAAACTAGCTTAACTAGCTTGATTTTGGCTTCAACTCTATCCTACTTGAGTTTTGATTCATAAAAAAATATACTAAAATATGTAACCATCCAAGACACAACAAATTCATCATAAGAAAAAGAATATACCTTGATTAAATTAGAATTAAGCTTTGAAATCAACGGTTTTCAAGCTAAATGGGTGAAAAGTTGTTCTAGTTCCTATGGATTGAATTCAATATTTGTTAGTATAAGAGTGTAGAAATTTGGAAAAACTTTGGAAAAGAAGGGCTGGTCATTTTTAGGAGCTTCCCCAAGAAAATATGGTTAAAAATGACTTATTTAACATGTCAAAGAGAGGTAAGTAGAGGGTGAAGATAGGTTGACTCATGGCTGGTGTCTTCTCATGTAAAGAGCCACGTTTATTGGCTAGGGAGATGACAAAAATTGATGTTTTGGTGTCATAATCAAGTGCAAAGTGGTTTATAATGATTTTATGCAACCTAGTCAACCTATTAATCAAATTGTCCCATTTTGCATACTTTTAGTTCTTAGCCAAATGTGACATATTTCAAGTAAATATTTAGCCAAATGTGACATTTTGCATACAAATAATTCATTTTCACGATCACTCACCACATCAATCTTTCTTAACCGAGATATCGAGCTTTTTACTACAAAAAGGTACTTACGAATGATCATGAATTTTTCAATGACAAATACTAGGGTTGTTTACGTTCTACATCATAAACTACTAAATACAATAGGGAGACTATTGAAAGGGTGGGGGTGGCCTCAGGTTTATAATGTGAAACATTAAAAAACCCTATTTTTTGCTATAGAAAGTTTTATATTACATAGCGTAGGCTATTCCCACCCTTTTATATCTCTCCCTCGTATGTTTAGTAGTTAATGATGTAGAACCCAAGTATTTGCTACATATATTTTCATGCTACAAACAAAAGGCTACCACTATCCTCTCATTACTTTGTCACTCTTATTCTACTTTTCAGGCTGAAGAGTCCAAAAAACCCCAATCTTTGCTAATAAAATTTTCACCCCCACCCACTCACAAATATCTTTTTTGTATTCTTTACTTTAGGATGCAGAATCTAAGAAATCCTTATTTTTGCTACTAAAGTTTTCACACTACCAATAGCAGGCCATCTCTAGCCCTCGCTACTCTCTCTTATGTTTTGTATTTCAAGATGCAGAACCCAAAAAATCTTAGTTTTTGCAACTGAAATTTTCACCCCCACCCTCATGCTAAAGTCTCTTATATTGTGTGTATTTTAAGATATAAAATACAAAAACCCTAATTTTTGCTGCAAAAAATTTCACATTACAAACTCGGGGCCACCCCCACCCTTTTGCTACTCTCCCTATTATGTTTAGTACTTCATGACGTAGAACCCAAACAACCCTAGTATTTGCTACTAAAATTGTCATGCTACAAACAAAAGGCCACCACTAGTCTCTCATTACTCTTTCACTCTTGTTCTGCATTTCAGGATGTAGAGTTCAAAAAATTATATTTTTTGCTAATGAAATTTTCACCCCCACCCACTCGCTAATATCTCTATTATGTTTAGTATTTTATGATGAAAAATCTAACCCCAATTTTTGCTGTTGAGGTTTTTACACTACAAACACCAGGCCACCTCTGCCCATCGCTACTCTCTATTGAGTTCTGTATTCCAAGGTGCAGAATCCCCAAAATCTTAGATTTTGCAACTAAAATTTTTGCCCCCACCCTCTCGCTAACATCCCTTTTATGTTGTGTATTTTAAGATATAGAAACCAGAAAAACCTATTTTTTGCTATTGAAAGTTTCACATTACAAACCCTAGGCCATCCCCACCCTTTCGCTACTCTCCTTCTTATGTTTAGTCGTTTATGATGTAAAACCCAAACAACCCTAGTATTTGCTACTAAAAATTTCAAGCTACAAACCCAAGGCCACCACCACCCTCTTGTTGGTCTCTCACTATTATTCCGCATTTTGGGATGTAGATTAAAAAAAAACATAATTTTTGCAAATGAAATTTTCCCCCCGACCCATTCGCTAATATCTCTCTTATTTTTAGTGTTTTATAATGTAGAATCTAAAAAGACATAGTTTTTGCTATTGAAGTTTTCGCAGTACAAACACTAAGCCAAACCCGTACTCAATATTCTGTCTTCAGTTCCGTATTAACAAAAGCAAAATCTAAAGAATCGTATGTTTTGCAACTAAAATTTTCACCCCCACCCTCTCAGTAACATCTTTCATTTTTTGTGTATTATAAGATATTGAATCTAGAAAATCTAATTTTTGCTGCAAAAAAATCCACATTACAAACCCTAGGCCACCGCCACCCTTTTGTTACTATTCTTCTTGTGTTTTATAGTTCATGATGTAGAACCCAAACAACCCTAGTATTTGCTTCTGAAATTTTCATGCTACAAACAAAAGGCCACCACCACTCTCTTATCACTCTATCACTTTTGTTCTGTATTTCAGGATGTATAGTTCAAAAAACTCTAGTTTTTGCTAATAAAATTTTCACCCCCACCCACTCGCTAATATCTCTATTGTGTTCAGTATTTTATGATGCAGAATCTAAGAAATCCTAATTTTTGTTATTGAGGTTTTCACACTACGATCACCAAGCCATCTTCGCCCATCACTGCTCTATCTTGAGTTCTGTATTTCAAGATGCAGAATCCACAAAATCTTAGTTTTTGCAACTAAAATTTTTGCCCCCACCGTATTGGTAACATTTCTTTTGTGTTGTGTATTTTAAGATATAGAATCCAAAAAACTCTATTTTTTGCTATAGAAAGTTTTATATTACAAATTGTTTGCCATCCCCACCCTTTCACTACTCTCCCTCTTATGTTTAGTAGTTCATGATGTACAATCCAAACAACCCTTGAATTTACTATTGAAATTTTCATGCTACAAACCCAAGGTCGCCCCCACCCTCTCGTTACTCTCTTACTCTTATTCTGCATTTCAAGATGTAGTGTCCAAAAAATACTAGTTTTTGCTAATAAAATTTTCACCCCCATCCACTCGCTAATATTTCTCTTGTGTTCTATATTTTATGATGTAGAATTTAAGAAACCCTAATTTTTGCTACTGAAGTTTTCACACTACGAAAACTAGACCACCACTGTCCCTCGCTACTCTCTATTATGTTTTGTATTTCAAGATGCAGATTCCAAAAAACCTTAGTTTTTGTAATTGAGTGGGGGTAACTTGGTGTTTGTAGTGAGAAAACTTCTACAGTAAAAACTATGCTTTGTTGGATTCTATATCATAAAATACTGAACGAAGGATAGATATTAATGAGTGGGTCGGGGTGAAAATATAATTAACAAAAATTAAGGTTTTTCTACATTCTTCATCCTAAAATATAGAAAAAATGTGAGAGTACCGAGAGGGTGTCGGCAGCTTTGGTTTGTAGTGTGAAAATTTCAAGCACAAAAAGTATGATTTTTTATTTTGCATCTTGGAATTCTAAATAAAAGAGAGACTAGCGTGGGGTGGGGGCAAAAATTTTAGTTGCAAAAACTAAGGTTTTTCATATTCAACATATTAACATACAGAATATAAGAGAGAGATGGTGGCGGTGCAAATTTTAGATACAAAAGCTAGGGTTTTTTAGATTTTGCTTCTTTTAATACGGAACTGAAGAGAGAATATTGAGTACGGGTTTGGCCTAGTGTTTGTAGTGTGAAAACTTCAGCAGCAAAAGCTAGGACTTTTTAGATTCTACATTATAAAACATTGAACACAAGAGAGATATTAGCAAATGGGTCGTGGTGAAAATTTCATTCGAAAAAATCAGGGTTTTTTTGGAGTCTACATCCTAAAATGCAGAACAAAACTGAGAGAGTAACGAGAGAGTGGTGGTGGCCTTGGGTTTGTGGCATGAAATTTTCAGTAGCAAATACCAGAGTTGTTTGCGTTCTACATCATGAACTACTAAACACAAGAAGGAGAGTAGCGAAAGGGCTGGGATGCCTAGGGTTTGTAATGTGAAACTTTCAACAGTAAAAATTAAGATTTTTGGATTTTATATCTTAAAATACACAACATATAAGAGACGTTAGCATGAAGGTGCTGATGGTGGGGGCAAAAATTTCAGTTGCAAAAACTAAGGTTTTTTGGATTCTGCATCTTGGAATACATGACACAGGAGAGTAGGGAGGACCAGAGGTGGTCTGTACAACTTGAAAGGCAGAACAAGAGTGATAAAGTAACTAGAGGGTAGTGGTGGCCTTTTGTTTATAGCATGGAAATGTTTGTAGCAAATACTAGGGTTGTTTGGGGTCTACATCATGAACTATTAAACACAAGAGGGAGAGTAGCAAAAGGGTGGGGGTGGCCTAAGGTTTGTAATGTGAAAATTTCTGCTGCAAAAATAGGATTTTCTAGATTCTATATCTTATAATAGACAAAAAATGAAAGATGTTAGTGAGATGGTGGCGGTGAAAATTTTAGATGCAAAAGCTATGGTTTTTTAGATTTTGCTTCTTTTAATACGGAATTGAAGAGAGAATATTGAGTAAGGGTTTGGCCTAGTGTTTGTAGTGTGAAAACTTCAGCAGCAAAAACTAAGACTTTTTAGATTCTACATTACTAAACATTGAACACAAGAGAGATATTAGCAAATGGGTCGTGGTGAAAATTTCATTCGAAAAAATTAGGATTTTTTTGGAGTTTACATCCTAAAATGCAGAACAAAAGTGAGAGAGTAAGGAGAGAGTGGTGGTGGCCTTGGGTTCGTGGCATGAAATTTTCAGTAGCAAATACCAGAGTTGTTTGGGTTCTGCATCATGAACTACTAAACACAAGAAGGAGAGCAGCAAAAGGGTTGGGATGCCTAGGGTTTGTAATGTGAAACTTTCAACAGCAAAAATTAAGATTTTTGGATTTTACATCTTAAAATACACAACATATAAGAGATGTTAGCATGAGGGTGCTGATGGTGGGGGCGAAAATTTCAGTTACAAAAACTAAGGTTTTTTGGATTCTGCATCTTGAAATACATGACATAAGAGAGTAGGGAAGGCCAGAGGTGGCCTGTACAACTTGAAATGCAGAACAAGAGTAATAAAGTAACGAGAGGGTAGTGGTGGCCTTTTGTTTATAGCATGGAAATATTTATAGCAAATACTAGGGTTGTTTGGGTTCTACATCATGAACTACTAAACACAAGAGGAAAAGTAACAAAAGGGTGGGGTTTGTAATATGAAATTTCTATCGCAAAAACTAGGGTTTTCTGGATTCTATATTTTATAATACACAAAAAATGATAGTTGTTAGCGAAAGGACAGGAGTGAAAATTTTATTTGCAAAAACTAGGAATTTTAGATTATGCATCTTCAAGTGTAGAACTGAAGAGAGAATAGCGAGGGTGAGGGTAACTTGGTATTTATAGTGCGAAAACTTCTACATCAAAAACTATGCTTTTTTGGATTCTATATCTTGAAACACTGAACAAATGATAGATATTAGTGAGTGGGTTGCGGTGAAAATTTTATTAACAAAAATTAAGGTTTTTCTGCATTCTTCATCGTAAAATATAGAACAAATATGAGAATACCAAGAGGGTTTCGGCAGCTTTGGTTTGTAGTGTGAAAATTTCATGTGCAAAAAGTATGATTTTTTATTCTGCATCTTGGAATTCTAAACATAAGAGAGACTAGCAAGGGGTGGGCGCAAAAATTTCAATTGCAAAAACTAAGGTTTTTTTGTATTCTGCATAATGAAATACAAAACACAAGAAAGAGTAGCGAAATGGTATGGATGCCTAGGGTCAGTAATCTGAAACTTTCAATAGTAAAAATTAAGATTTTTGGATTTTATATCTTAAAATACACAACATATAAGAGACATTAGCATGAGGGTGGTGAGGGTGGGGGCGAAAATTTTAGTTGCAAAAACTAGGATTTTTTAGATTCCACATCTTGAAATACCGGACACAAGAGAGTAGGGAGGGCCAGAGGTGGCCTGTACAACTAGAAATGCAGAACAAGAGTAACAAAGTTGGAAATGTTTGTAGCATGGAAATGTTTATAGCATGGAAATCTTTGTAGCAAATACTAGGGTTGCTTGGGTTCTACATCTGAACTACTAAACACAAGAGAGAGTAGCAAAATGTTTGGAAGGGCCTACGATTTGTAATATGAAACTTTCTATAGCAAAATAGGGTTTTCTATATTATATATCTTAAAATACACAACATATAAGAGATGTTAGCGAGAGGATGGGGGTGAAATTTTCAGTTGTAAAAACTAAGATTTTTTTGATTCGACATCTTGAAATACAAAACTCAAGAGAGACTAGCGATGGCCAGAGGTGGCTTGGTGTTTGTAGTGTGAAAACCTTAGTCGAAAAATTAAGGTTTCTTAGATTCTGCATCCTAAAATATCGAACACAATAGAGATATTAGCAAGTGGGTGGGGGTGAAAATTTCATTCATAAAAACTCGTGTTTTTTGGACTCTACATCGTGAAATACAAAACAAGAGTAGAGGGTAAGAAGACAGTAGTGGTAGCCTTCTGTTTGTAGCATGAAAATTTTTGTAGCAAATACTAGGGTTGTTTCAGTTCTACATCTCGAACTACTAAACACAAAAGGGAGAGTAGCAAAAGGGTAAAGGTGGCCTGGGGTTTGTAATGTGAAATTTTCTGCAGCAAAAATAAGGTTTTCTAGATTCTATATCATGTAATACATAAAAAAACCAGAAATGTTAGTGAGAATGTGGGGTGAAAATTTTAGTTTCCAAAACCAGGGTTTTTTAGATTTTGCTTTTTTTAATATGGAACTTAAGAGAGAATAGTGAGTATGAGTTTGGCCTAGTGTTTGTAGTGCAAATTCTTCAGCTGCAAAAAGTAGGATTTTTCGTATTCTACATTATAAAATGTTGAACAAAAGAGAGATATTAGTGAATAGGTTGGGGTGAAAATTTCATTAGCAAAACTTAGGATTTTTTTTGGATTCTATATCCTAAAATGTAAAACAAGAGTGAGAGAGTAACGAGTGGGCGGTGGTGGCCCTGGGTTTGTAGCATGAAATTTTTAGTAGCAAATACTAGGGTGGTTTGGGTTGTAATTCATGAACTACTAAACACTAGAGGGAGAGTAACAAAATGGTTGGGTGGCCTAGGTTTGTAATGTGAAATTTTTTCTGCAGCAAAGATAGGGTTTTCCAGTTTTTATATCTTATAATACATAAAAAATGAGAGATGTTAGTGAGAGGGTGGGGGTGAAAATTTTAGTTGCACAAACTAGGGTATTTTAGATTTTGTATCTTGAAATATGGTACTAAAGAGAGAATAGTAAGTACGGGTGTGGCCTAGTGTTTGTAGTGTGAAAACTTTAGCAGCAAAAACTAGGACTTTTTGGATTCTACATTGTGAAAGACCTAACACAAGAGAGATATTAGCGAATAGGTCGGAGTGAAAATTTCATTAGCAAAAATTAACAAAAATGCTGAACAAGAATGAAATAGTAACGAGAGGATGGTGGTGGCCTTGGGTTTGTAGCATGAAAATTTTAGTAGCAAGTACTAAGGTTGTTTAGATTCTACATCATGATCAACAAAACACAAGAGGGAGAGTAGCCAAATGGTGGGGTTTGTTATGCGAAATTTCTATAGCAAAAACTAGGGTTTTCTGGATTCTATATTTTATAATACATAAAAAATGAGAGATGTTAGCGAAAGGACGGGAGTGAAAATTTTATTTGAAAAAACTAGGATTTTTAGATTATGCAACTTTAAGTGTAGAACTAAAGAGAGAATAGCGAGGGTGAGGGTAACTAGGTGTTTGTAGCGCGAAAACTTCTGCAGCAAAAACTATGCTTTTTTAGATTCTATATCATAAAACACTGAACAAATGATAGATATTAATTAGTGGGTCGCGGTGAAAATTTCATTAACTAAAATTAAGTTTTTTCTGCATTCTTCATCATAAAATATAGAACAAACATGAGAGTACCAAGAGGGTATCGGCAACCTTGGTTTGTAGTGTGAAAATTTCATGTGCAAAAAGTATGATTTTTTATTCTGCATCTTCGAATTGTAAACATAAGAGAGACTAGCAAGGGGTGGGTGCAAAAATTTCAATTGCAAAAACTAAAGATTTTTGTATTCTGCATAATAAAATACAGAACACAAGAAAGAGTAGCGAAGGGCGGAGGTGGCCTGGTGTTTGTAGTATGAAAATATTTGTAGCAAAAATTGGGGTTTCTTAGATTCTGCATGATAAAATATAGAACACGGGAGAGATATTACTATGTAGGTGGGGGTGAAAATTTCATTAGCAAAAACTAGGGTTTTTTTACTTTAAATCCTAAAATACAGAACAATAGTGAGAGAGTAACGAGAGGATGGTGGCAGCCTTGGATTTGTAGCTTGAAAATTTTAGTAGCAAATTCTAAGGTTGTTTAGGTTCTATATCTTGAACTACTAAACACAAGAGGGAGATTAGCGAAAGTGTGGGAATAGCCTATGATTTGTAATGTGAAACTTTCTATAGCAAAAAATAAGGTTTTCTAGATTCTATATCTTAAAATACGCAACATATAAGAGATGTCAGCGAGAGGGTGGGGGCAAAAATTTCAGTTGCAAAAACTAAATTTTTTTAGATTCGACAATTTGAAATACAGAACTCAAGAGAGAGTAGCGATGGCCGGAGGTGGCCTGGTGTTTATAGTGTGAAAACCTTAGTAGCAAAAACTAGGGTTTTTTAGATTCTGCATCCTAAAATACAGAACACAATAGAGATATTAGCGAGGGGTGGGGGTGAAAATTTCATTAGCAAAACTAGTATTTTTTGGACTCTACATCTTGAAATGCAGAACAAGAATAAAGGAGTAACGAGAGAGTGGTGGTGGGTTTTTCCATGTAGCATGAAAATTTTAGTAGCAAATACTAGGGTTATTTGGGTTTTACATCTCGAACTACTAAACACAAAAGGGAGAGTAGCAAAAGGGTAAGGGTGGGCTGGGGTTTGTAATGTGAAATTTTCTACAATAAAAATGTAGTTTTCTAGATTCTATATCTTGTAATATACAAAAAACTAGAGATGTTAGTGAGAGGGTGGGTTGAAAATTTTAGTTACACAAACTAGGGTTTTTTAGATTTTACATCTTGAAATATGGAACTGAAGAGAGAATAGTGAGTACGGGTGTGGCCTAGTATTTATAGTGCAAAAATTTTAGACGCAAAAACTAGGACTTTTTGGATTCTATATTATAAATGACTGAACACAAGAGATATATTAGCGAATAGGTCAGAGTGATTAGCAAAAAATAGGGTTTTGTTTTGGATTCTACATTAATGCAGAACAAGAGTCAGAGAGTAACGAGAGAGTGGTGGTGTCCTTGGGTTTGTGGCATGAAAATTTTAGTAGCAAATACGAGGGTTATTTGGATTCTACATCATGAACTACTAAACACAAAAGAGAGAGTAGCGAAAGGGTGTAGGTGGCATGGGGTTTGTATATATGAAATTTCTATAGCAAAAATTAGGATTTTCTGGATTCTATATTTTATAATACACAAAAAATTAGAGATGTTAGCGAAAAATTTTAGTTGCAAAAACTAAGGTTTTTCAGATTCTGCATATTGAAATATAGAACACAAGAGAGAGTAGCGATGGGCGGGGGTGGCCTGGTGTTTGTCATATGAAAACTGTTCTAGAAAAAATTAGGGTTTTTTAGATTCTGCATCATAAAATACAAAACAGAAGTGAGATATTAGCGAGTGGGTGGGGGTGAAAATTTCATTAGCAAAAACTAGGGTTTTTTGGACTCTATATCCTGAAATGCAGAACAACAATGAAAGAGTAACGAGAGGGTGGTGGCAGCCTTAAGTTTGTAGCATGGAAATTTTGGTAGCAAATTCTAGGGTTGTTTGGGTTCTACATCACAAACTACTAAATGCAAGACAAATAGTAACAAAAAGGTGGGGATGGCCTAGAGTTTGTAATGTGATACTTTTAATAGCAAAAATTAGGATTTTTTGGAATCTGTATCTTAAAATACACAACATATAAGAGACGTTAGCAAGAAGATTGGGGTGAAATTTTCAATTGCAAAAACTAAGATTTTTTAGATTCTGCATATCGAAATACAGAACACAAGAGAGAGTAGCAAGGGGCGGAAGTAGACTTGTATTTGTAGTGTGAAAACTTTAGTAGCAAAAATTAGAGTTTCTTAGACTATGCATCCTAAAATATAGAACGCATGAGAGATATTAGCAAGTGGTTGGGGGTGAAAATTTCATTAGCAAAAACTATGATTTTTTGGATTCTACATTTAGAAATACAATACAAAAGTGAGAGAGTAACAAGAGTGTGGTGATGGCCTTGTGTTTGTATCATTAAAATTTTAGTAGCAAATACTTGGATTGTTTGGGTTCTGCATCATGAACTACTAAACACTGGAGGGAGAGTGGCAAAAGGGGGAAGGTGGCCTACGGTTTGTAATGTTAAACTTTCTGTAGGAAAAATTAGGGTTTTTTGGATTCTATATCGTAAAATACACAACATATATGAGATCTTAGTGAGAGGGTGGGGGTGAAAATTTTAGTCACAAAAACTAGAGGGAAAGTGGCGAAAGGGTGTTTGTAGTGTCAAAATTTTAGTAGCAAAAACTAGGGTTTTTTAGATTCTACATCTTGTAATACTAAACACAAGAGATAGTAGCGAGGAGATGGGGGTGGCTTGCGGTTTATAGTGAAAAAATTTCAATAGCAAAAATTAGGGTTTTTTAGATTTTAAATCATAAAATACAAAAGACAAGAGAGAATACCAAATGGGTGGGGGTAGGCTGGGGTTTATAATGTGAAACTTTCTATTGCTAAAACTAAGGCTTTTTGGATTATATATACTATATCACATAATATATTAGAGATGTTAGTGAGAGGTTGGGGGTAAAAAATTCAGTCACAAAAGCTTAGATTGTTTGGATTCTGCATCTTGAAATATAGAACAAAAGAGAGAGTAGCGAGAGGTGGGGGTCGCCTAGTGTTTGTAGTGTGAAAACATTAGTGGCAAATATTAGGATTTCTTGGATTCTGCATCATAAAATATAGAACCCAAGAGATATATTAGTGAGTGGGTAGGGGTGAAAATTTCATTAGCAAAACTAGGATTATTTGGATTCTACATCCCGAAATACAGAACAAAAGTGAGACAGTCACAAGAGGGTGGTGGTGGCCTTGGGTTTGTAGTGTGAAAATTTTAGTAGCAAAAACTAGGGTTTCTTGGATTCTACATTATGAAAAACAGAACAAAAGAGAACGAGTAGCGATTAGGTGGGGGTGGCCTACAGTTTGTAATGTGAAACATTCTATAGGAAAACGTTTTATTTTCTACATTCTATATCTTATAAAATACAACAAATGAGAAATGTTATTGAGTGGGTGGGGGTGAAAATTTTAGTTACTAAAACTAGGGTTTTTTGAATTTTGCATCTTGAAATACAAAATAAAATAGAGGGTAGCAAGGGGTGGGGGCGGCTTGGTGTTTGTAATATGAAAACTTCAGTAGCAAAAATTAGGGTTTTTTTTATTCTACATCTTCGAATACTAAACACAATAGAGACTAGTGAGAGGTTAGGGATGGCATGTGATTTATAATGTGAAAACATCAGTGGCAAAAACTTGAATTTCTTGGATTCTGCCTCATATAATATAGAACACGAGATAGATATTAGTTAGTAGGTAAGGGTGAAAATTTCATTAGCAAAACTAGAGTTTTTTGGATTCTATATCCCGAAATACAGAACAAAGTGAGAGAGTAAAGAAAGGGTGGCAGTGGCCTTGGGTTTGTAGTATGAAATTTTTAGTAGCAAAAATTAGGGTTTTTTGGATTCTACATTATGAAATACAAAACAAGAGAGAAAGAATAGCGACTAGGTGGGGGTGGCCTACGGTTTGTAATGTGAAACATTCTATAGGAAAAAGTTTTATTTTCTACATTCTATATCTTATAATACACAACAAATGAGAAATGTTATCGAGTGGGTGGGGGTGAAAATTTTAGTTACTAAAACTAGGATTTTTTGAATTTTACATCTTGAAATACAAAATAAAAGAGAGGGTAGCGAGAGGTGGGGGTGGCCTGGTGTTTGTAATATGAAAACTTTAGTAGCAAAAACTAGGATTTGGGGGATTCTATATCACAAAAAAAGATCACAAGACGGATGTTAGCGAGTGGGCGGGGGTAATAATTTCATTAGCTAAAATCTAAGGTTTTTTGGATGCTTCATCCTAAAATATAGAACAAAAGTGAGAGTAACAAGAGGGTGTAGCATGAAAATTTCAGTAGCAAAAATTAGGGTTTTTTTTATTCTACATCTTCGAATACTAAACACAATAGTGACTAGCGATAAGTTAGGGATGGCATGTGATTTATAGTGTGAAAACATCAGTGGCAAAAACTTGAATTTCTTGGATTCTGCCTCATATAATATAGAACACGAGATAGATATTAGTGAGTAGGTAGGGTTGAAAATTTCATTAGCAAAACTAGAGTTTTGTGGATTCTATATCCTGAAATACAGAACAAAAATGAAAGAGTAAAGAAAGGGTGGCGGTGGCCTTGGGTTTGTAGTATGAAATTTTTAGTAGCAAAAACTAGGGTTTTTTGGATTTTACATTATGAAATACAAAACAAGAGAGAAAGAATAGCGACTAGGTGGGGGTGGCCTAGGGTTTGTAATGTGAAACTTTCTATTGGAAAAAGTTTTGTTTTCTAGATTCCATAACTTATAACACACAACAAATGAGAAATGTTATCGAGTAGGTGTGGATGAAAATTATAGTTATCAAAACTAGGGTTGTTTGGATTTTATATCTTGAAATACAGAATAAAATAGAGAGTAATGAGGGGCGCGGTTGGCCTGGTGTTTGTAATGTGAAAACTTCTTCAGCAAAAATTAGAATTTTTGGGATTCTATATCACAAAAAAAGATCACAAGAGGGATGTTAGCGAGTGGGTGGGGGTGATAATTTCATTAGCTAAAATCTAAGGTTTTTTGGATGCTTCATCCTAAAATACAGAACAAAAGTAAGAGTAACAAGAGGGTGTAGCATGAAAATTTCAGTAGCAAAAATTAAGGTTTTTTTTATTCTACATCTTGGAATACTAAACACAATAGAGATTAGCGAGAGGTTAGGGATGGCATGTGATTTATAGTGTGAAAACATTAGTGGTAAAAACTTGAATTTGTTGGATTCTGCCTCATATAATATAGAACACGAGATAGATATTAGTGAGTAGGTAGGGGTGAAAATTTCATTAGCAAAACTAGGGTTTTTTGGATTCTATATCCCAAAATACAGAACAAAAGTGAGAGAGTAAAGAAAGGGTGGCAGTGGCCTTGGGTTTGTAGTATGAAATTTTTAGTTGCAAAAACTAGGGTTTTTTGGATTTTACATTATGAAATACAAAACAAGAGAGAAAGAATAGCGACCAGGTGGGGGTGGCCTAGGGTTTGTAATGTGAAACTTTCTATTGGAAAAAGTTTTATTTTCTAGATTCCATATCTTATAACACACAACAAATGAGAAATGTTATCGAGTGGGTGGGGGTGAAAATTATAGTTACCAAAACTAGGGTTGTTTGGATTTTGCATCTTGAAATACAGAATAAAAGAGAGAGTAATGAGGGGCGGGGTTGGCCTGGTGTTTGTAATGTGAAAACTTCTTCAGCAAAAATTAGAATTTTTGGGATTCTATATCACAAAAAAAGATCACAAGAGGGATGTTAGTGAGTGGCTGGGGGTGATAATTTCA
This sequence comes from Paulownia fortunei, assembly GCA_019321725.1. Taxonomy (NCBI): domain Eukaryota; kingdom Viridiplantae; phylum Streptophyta; class Magnoliopsida; order Lamiales; family Paulowniaceae; genus Paulownia; species Paulownia fortunei. The sequence continues at coordinate 20,138 of JAGSPU010000733.1, forward strand.
TTAGCTAAAATCTAAGGTTTTTTGGATGTTTTATCCTAAAATACAGAACAAAAGTGAGAGTAACAAGAGGGTGTAGCATGAAAATTTTAGTAGCGAAAATTAGGGTTTTTTTTATTCTACATCTTGAAATACTAAACACAATAGAGACTAGCGAGAGGTCGGGGATGGCATGTGATTTGTAGTGTGAAAACATCATTGGCAAAAACTAGGATTTCTTGAATTCGGCATCATAAAATACAAAACACAAGAGAGATATTAGTGAGTAGGTAGGGGTGAAAATTTCATTAGCAAAACTAAGATTTTTGGATTCTACATCCCAAAATATAGAACAAAAGCGAGAGGGTAACAAAAGGGTGGCGGTGGCCTTGGGTTTGTAGTGTGAAATCTTTAGTAGCAAAAACTAGGATTTTTTGGATTCTACATTATGAAATACAGAACGAAAGAGAAAGAGTAACGACTAGGTGGGGGTAGCCTAGGGTTTATAATGTGAAACTTTCTATAGAAACAAGTTTTGTTTTCTAGATTCTATATCTTATAATACACAACAAATGAGAAATGTTATTGAGTGGGTGGGGGTGAAAATTTTAGTTACTAAAACTAAGTTTTTTCGATTCTACATCTTGAAATATAGAATAAAAGAGAGAGTAGCGAGGGGCAGGGGTGGCCTGGTATTTGTAATGTGAAAACTTCTGGAGCCAAAACTAGAATTTTTTGGATTCTATATCACAAAAAAAGATCACAAAAGGGATGTTAGTAAGTGGGTGGGGGTGATAATTTTATTAGCAAAAATCTAAGGGTTTTTTCTTATGCTTAATCCTAAAATATAAAACAAAAGTGAGAGTTAAAAAAGGGTGTAGCGTGAAAATTGCCATAGCAAAAACTAGGGTTTTTTTTATTCTACATCTTGGAATACTAAACACAATAGAGAATAGCAAGAGGTTGGAGGTGGCATGTGATTTGTAGTGTGAAATTTTTAATAGAAAAAATTAGGGTTTTTTGGATTCCGAATCCCAAAATACAAAATACAAGAGCGATATTAGCGAGTTGGAGGGGTGAAATTTTCATTAGCCAAAATTAGGGCTTTCTGGACTCTACATCTTGAAATGCAGAACAAGAGTGAGAGAGTAACGAGAGTGTGGTGGTGGCCTTGGGTTTGTATCATGAAAATTTCAGTAGCAAATACTATAGTTGTTTAGGTTCTACATCATGAACTACCAAACATAAGAGGAAGAGTAGTAAAAAGATGGGGGTGGCCTAGGGTTTGTAATATGAAACTTTCTGTAGCAAAAATTAGGATTTTTTGGATTTTATATCTTAAAATAAACAACATATAAGAGATGTTAGCGAGAGGGTGGGGGAAAAATTTTAGTTGCAAAAACTAAGATTTTTCGAATTCTGCATCTTCAAATACAGAACACAAGAGAGAGTAGCGAGGGTCGGGGGTGGCCTAGTGTTTGTAGTTTGAAAATATCTGTTGAAAAAACTAGGTTTTATTAGATTCTGCATCATAAAATACAAAACACAAGAGAGATTTTAGCAGGTGGGTGGGGGTAACAATTTTATTAGCAAAAACTATGGTTTTTTTGAGCTCTACATCCTGAAATGTAGAACAAGAGTGAGAGAGTGACGAGAGGGTGGTGGTGGCCTTGGGTTTGTAGCATGAAAATTTATGTAGCAAATACTGTGGTTGTTTGGGTTCTACTAAACACAAAAGGGAGAGTAGCAAAAGAGTGGGGATGGCCTAGGGCTTGTAATGTGAAACATTCTATAGCAACAATAAGGTTTTTTGGATTCAATATGTTAAAATACACAACATATAACAGATGTTAGCAAGAGTGTGGGGGTAAAAATTTTAGTTGCAAAAACTAAAGTTTTCGAATTCTGCATCCTAAAATACAGAACACACGAGAGAGTAGCGAGGGGCAGGGGTGGCCTAGTGTTTGTAGTGTGAAAACTTCAGTATAAAAAACTAGGGTTTCTTAGACTGGGTATCATAAAATACAAAATACAAGAGATATATTGGCGAGTGGGTGGGGGTGAAAATTTTATTAGCAAAAACTATGGTTGTTTAGACTCTACATCCTGAAATGCAAAATAAGTGTGAGAGAGTGAAGAGAGGGTGGTGGCGGCCTTGGGTTTGTAGTATGAAAATTTCAGTAGAAAATACTAAGGTTGTTTGGGTTTTACATCACAAACTACTAAACACAATAGGGAGAATAGCGAAAGGGTGGGGGTGGCCTAGGGTTTGTAATGTGAAACCGTCAGTAGCAAAAATTTGGGTTTTTTTTATTCTATATCTTAAAATACACAACATATAAGAAATATTAGTGACGGGGTGGGGACAAAAATTTCAATTGCAAAAACTAAGGTTTTTTGGATTCCATATTTTGAAATATAGAACCCAAGAGAGAGTAATAAGTGGCGGGGTGGCCTAGTGTTTGTAGTGTGAAAACTTCAATAGCAAAAATTTGGATTTGTTAGATTCTGAATTCTAAAATCCAGAACACGCTAGAGATATTAGCGAGCTAGAGATATTAGCGAGTGGGTGATGGTAAAAAATTTATTAGCAAAAACTAAGGTTTTTTGCACTCTACATCCTGTAATGCAAAACAAGAGTAAGAGAGTAATGCAATGGTAGTGGCGGCCTTGGGTTTGTAGCATGAAAATTTCAATAGCAAATACTAAGGTTGTTTGGGTTCTACATCATGAACTACTAAACATAAGAGAGAGAGTAGTAAAATGGTGGGGGTAGCCTAAGGTTTGTAATGTAAAACTTTCAGTAGCAAAAATTAGTGTTTTTTGGATTTTATATCTTAAAGTACGCAACATATAAGAGATATTACCGAGTGGGTGGGGGTGAACATTTTATTTATCAAAACTAAGGTTTTTAGGTCCTGCATCTTGAAATACAGAACTCAAGAGAGAATAGCGAAGGCCGAGGGTGGCCTAGTATTTGTAGTGCAAAAACATTAATGGTAAAAACTAGGATTTTTAGAATTCTACAACATAAAATGGAAAACACAAGAAAGATATTAGTGAGTAGTGGGAGGAAAATTTTCATTTGCAAAATTTTTTAGGTTTTTTTAGGTTTTTCATCATAAAATACAGAACAAAAGTAACAGTAACAAGAGGGTGTCAGTGGTCTTGGGTTTTTAGATTCTACATCTTGTAATACTAAACAAAGAGGTAGTAGCGAGGGGGTGGGGGTGGCCTGCAGATTGTTGCTCAAAATTTTCAGTAGCAAAAATTTGTAGTTTTTAGATTCTAAATCATAAAATACAGAACACAAGAGAGTAGCAAAAGGGTGGGGATAGGTTGGGGTTTGTAATGTGAAACTCTTTATTGCAAAAATTAGAGTTTTATGGATTCTACATCATAAAATAAAGAACACAAGAGAGATATTAGCGATAGATGGCGGTGGTAATTTCATCAGCAAAAATCTAGAGAGTTTTGGATTTTTCATTCTAAAATACAAAATAAAGTGAGAGTAACAAGAGGGTGTTGGTGGACTTGGGTTTGTAGCGTGAAAACTTCAGTAGCGAAAACTAAGTACTTAAACACAATAGAGGCTAGCGAGGAGGTGGAGGTGGCATGGGATTTGTAGTGTGAAATTTTTAGTAGCAAAATTAGGATTTTTTGGATTCCAAATCACAAAATACAGAACGGAAGAAAGAGAGGATGAAAGGGTGGGGTGGCTTGTGATTTTAAGTGTGAAATTTTTAGTAGCAAAAATTAGAGTTTTTTTGGATTCTAAATCACAATATATAGAACATAAGAGAGAGAGTAGTGAAAGGGTGGGGGTGGCCTGGGGTTTGTAATGTGAAATTTTTTATCGCAAAAACTAGTGTTTTTTGAATTCTATATCTTATAATACATAACAAATGAGAGATGTTTTTGAGTGGATGGGGGTGAAAATTTTTGTTACCAAAACTAGGGTTTTTTGGATTTTGCATCTTGAAATATAAAACTCAAGGGAGAATAGCGAAGGGCGGGGGTGGCGTAATGTTTGTAGTGCAAAAATTAGAATTTTTTGGATTCTACATCTTAAAATAAAGAACACAAGAGAGATATTAGAGTGGGAGTGGGAGTGAAAATCTCATTAGCAAAAATCTAGGGTTTTTGGGGTTTTTCATCATAAAATACAGAACAAAAGTGAGATTAATGAGAAGGTGTCGGTGGTCTTGAATTTTTAGTTTGAACATTTCAATTACAAAAACTAGGACTTTTTAGATTCTACATCTTGTAATACTAAACAGAGAGATTGTAGTGAGGGAGTAGGGGTGGCCTCGAGATTGTAGCTCAAAATTTTTAGTAGCAAAAATTAAGATTTTCAAGATTCTAAATCATAAAATATAGAACACAAGAGAGAGTAGCAAAAGGTGGGGGTAGGTTGGGGTTTGTAACGTGAAACTTTCTATTGCAAAATTAAAGTTTTTCTGGATTATACATCATAAAATAAAGAACACAAGAGAGATATTAGCGAGTAGATGGGGGTGGTAATTTCATTAGAAAAAATCTAGAGTTTTTTGGATTTTTCATCTTAAAATATAGAACAAAAGTGAGAGTAGCAAGAGGGTATCGGTGGCCTTAAGTTTGAAGTGTGAAAATTTCAGTAGCGAAAACTAGGCTCTTTTTTATTCTACATCTTGGACTACTAAACACAATAGAGGCTAGCGAGGGGGTGGGGATGGCATGGGATTTATAGAGTGAAATTTTTAGTAGCAAGAATTAAGATTTTTTGGATTTCAAATCACAAAATACAGAACGTAAGAGAGAGAGAGTTGCCAAAAGGTGGGGTAACCTAGGATTTTAAGTGTGAGATTTTCAGTAGCAAAAATTAGAGTTTTTTTGTATTCCAAATAATTGTTTCAATTGGCTCAAGAGGGAACACCAGAGAATAATTTAAGTATAGGTTGGATTCAAAGACTCAAACAGTCCAAAAATGGCCTAAATTATATTTGTAATGCTATGCCACCTAGGATTTCGCCTCGACTAGTGATCGAACAAGTTCTAGAGGTTGGTGGGATCATTTAGCAAATAATTAGACCTTATAAACTACCTCTAAACAATTAAATATAACTCAACAAACTACTTAGTGCATCAAGATTCACAAGACCTCATAAAGTAAATAAAACCAATTTTTTATGTTTAGACAATTAAACAAACATACATATTCTAATATTCACTCTTTTTTCAAACATGCACCTACTTCATCATGGAGCATGTTTCAAAAACTAAGAAATAATTCAAAAGCAAAGGAAACAAAGGGTTTGGGTTGCCTCCCAAGAAGCACTTGGTCTATAGTCGTAAGCCTAACTATCTTCTTTACTCTTCCTGGATCTAAAAATAAGTATTTATCATGCCACATCTTTGTGTGCTCTAAGAGTGTAGGTGATCCTTTCGGATAGGCAAGGCGAGGATGATCTGGAGTAGCATCATTGGTCTTTTGGACAGCAACAATTCTATCCCCTATTACCGCGAATGGTCTTCCAAACATGGTAAAGATATTTCTATCTCTTTCCATATTAAAATAAAAAAATCTATAGAGCACAAGAATTGATCAGCATTCCCAAGCATATCTTGGCCCATCCTAGTAGGCCTTGTATAGTGTGTATAGGGTGTCCAAAAATTATTTCAATAGGATAATTTAAGTATAGATTAACTTCAAAGGCTCAAGTATTCAAAAATAGCCTAAATCATCTCCATAATGCTATTCGACCTAAGATTTCAACTCGAATAGAGGTTGGTGGGATCATATACGAAATAATTAGACCTTATAAACTATTTCTAAATAATTAAATATAACTCAACAAACTACTTTGCACATCAAGATTTACAAGACCTCATAAAGTAAATAAAACTAATTTTTGATATTTAGACACGTAAACAAACGTACATATTCTAATATTAACTTTTTTTTTTCAAACATGCACATAGTTCATCACTAAACCTGACAATCAATAAACTAAACAAGTTAATGAACTAAACTCAACCATCTATAAATAAGCATTAAACTTCTCAAGGAACACTCGATTATCCTAAACTCGTGAACTCTCCCCAAACTTAATATAAGCATTGTCTTCAATGTTTAAAGAAATAAAGCACATTATAAGGGAGAAATAGAAAACTCCCTTTTCAAATAGATGATGCCCTTGGAGTCCATGGAAGATCCACACATATTATCAAGGAGATATCCATCTATACAAGAAAAAGAGGTATGAATGCACATGGGCTATTCACAAAAGTGACAATGCAATTGAAGCAATGCAACAGCTAAACAAAATAAACCCGACATGCCTAAATCTAGAAATGGAACATGCTTCAAAAACTAACTAAGAAATAATTCAAAAGTAAAGAAAACAAAGGGTTTGGGTTGCCTCCCAAGCAGCGCTTGGTGTATAGTCATAAGCCTAACTATCTTTTTTACTCATCCCAGATATAAAAATAAGTATTTATCATACCACGTCTTTGTGTGCTCTAAAAGTGCAGATGATCCTTTCGGATAGGCAAGGAGAGGATGATCTGGACTAGCATCAATAACTTTTTTGGATATCAACAAGTGTATCCCCTATTACCACAAATGATTTTCCAAACATGGTAATGATATACCTATCTTTTTCCATATTAAAATAAAAAAATATGTACAACACAAGAATTGGTCACCATTCCCAAGCATATATTGAGTCACCCTAGTCGGCCTTGCTTCATCTGGTGCATGCTTTCTGAAATTAAACAATGAAATTGAATTAG
>JAGSPU010001091.1:0-26686 GCA_019321725.1 Paulownia fortunei
TGTCATTCAGAAGCATGTGGTGGTCATTTTCTGTAAAGAAAACTACTGCAAAATCTTGCAATATGGATTTTATTGGCCAACTCTTTTCCAAAGATACTTACACTTTCTGCAAAATTGTGAAAATTGTCAAAAGTTAGGGTCCCTTTCAAAGAGAAATATGATGCCCCTACACCCTATCCTAGTGATTGAAATCTTTAACTGTTGGGGTATTGATTTTATGGGGCCATTTCCATTATTCATTTGGTTTTCTTTACATATTGGTTGCCATAGATTATGTTTCAAAATGGATCGAGGCAATTCCTTGTCGAAACAATAATCACAAAATAGTGATAAATTTTTTGAAAGAAAATATTTTAAGTGATTTGGAATTCCTAGATCTATTATCAGTGATAGGGAAAACATTTTTGTAACAAAATTTTCGGAACTTTAATGAGAAATATGGAATCATACATAAAGTTGCAACCCCTTATCACCCTCAGACAAATGGACAAGTTGAACTTGCAAATAAGGAGATAAAACAAATTTGGGAGAAAACAGTTAACCCAAACCGTAAAGATTGGTATTTTAGACTTACCGATACACTTTGGGCATATAGAACTGCTTTCAAAACATCATTAGGCATGTCTCTTTATAGGATAGTTTATGGAAAACCTTGTCATTTACCTGTTGAACTGAACATAAAGCTTATTGGGCAATCAAAATGTTTAACTTCAACTTTGATGAAGCTTCAAAATTGCGCAAATTGCAAATCAATGAACTTCAAGAACTGAGAAATGATGCATATGAGAATTCTAAAATTTATAAATCAAGAATCAAAGATTTTCATGATAATAAAATTTCAAGAAAAATATTTGAGGTTGGTCAAAAGGTTTTGCTTTATAATTCTTGATTGCATTTATTTCCTGGAAAATTGAGATCAAGGTGGAGTGGTCCTTTTGTTGTAAAAAAAGTATATCCTTATGGGGCGATTGACATTGAGAATCCTAGAATGGTAACATATTTAAAGTAAATGGACAAAGAGTTAAACCATTTCTAGAAAATCAATTTTCACAAGAGGAAATTCTTTTTCTTTCTAACCCTTGTTATGATTAGTGTTGTATATACTCATTTTCTCTGACATTATTTATTTTTTATTTATTTTTCTTCTTTTCTTTTATTTTTTTCTTTTCCGATTAAATGGCGGATAACGGTACTCCGTGGCTATAAAAGTCGGACTTGTTAGTTTCCCAAATAACTGAAATCTTGTACAAATTTTCTTTGCTTTTCTCATTCTCTTTTCTTGTTCTTTTCAAAATGGGTGACATTTTTCTAACTCTCAAGAAGCGATTTCTTTTCTTCCTAAAGATGCAATTTTGAAAATTTATAAAATTAGGATTGAAAGATTGAGGATGCTTATGCACAAGGGCATTCGGAGGACATACGATGGATAATTGAAGCAAAGGTAAGGGCAGGTGAGTTTTCACATGAGTTTCAAATTTGCTTACTAGATATATGTCTGGTTTTGGTAAAAGCACATATTCAAAAAAACGAAGGGCGAAAAAAAATGAAAGTTTGTCATATTTGTGCTAGATGGACTTGCAACACAAAGTGTCGTTCTTTAGGAATGGTCTCTAAAAATCGAGAAGATAAACTTAAATTCATTATGGATGGACTGAGTAAGAAGTCTTTAGATCATATTATATTGACTCTTGAGACGCATTCATGTGGATTGGTACAATGTGCAATTCTTGATTTATGGGATCGTTTTCGAAATGAATATGAGCTTTATAGTCTTGGGAATCTGACATTAAAAGACCCTGTTTGCCAGTTTATAAGAAAACTGGATGGGAAGCATATCCTCGACCCACAGAGGGCGTTTAAGCCATTACTGGACGTAAAACCAGAGAAAGATGTGAGCCACAATCACAACTACATGTACATACACGTGTTAGTAGGTAATTTTTAAATTTCGTATGTGTCTTTATTTTCAACCTTTTTGACAAAAGAAAAAGACATGCAATAAATGTATTCCCTGTTCACACCTCAATAAATATCACCGTACTCACTCTATTTTTGCACAACTTATTTTCAAAAAAAAAAATAAAAAAAAATGGAAGTTTCTTCAACTCGCAAATTTAATTCCATTTGTGTTTTTTGTGGATCCAATCTAGGAAAAAATGGTGAGTTTATAGGGGCAGCCAATAACCTTGGTAGAACTTTAGCAGAAAGAAAAAATCATTTAGTGTATGGGAGAGGCAGTTTGGGGTTAACGGGGAGTGTTGCTATTTCTGCTTATGTAGAAGGTGTCAAAGTTCTGGGAGTTATCCCAAAATCTTTAACAATACAGAATATCACAGGTATGACCATTGGAGATGAGCTAAAAGTGTCACATATTCATGACAGAATGCCTAATATGTTAAACAATGCGGATGCATTCATCATTCTACCTGACGGTTTTGGTACACTGGAGGAATTATTCCAAATTATCTCTTGGGCACAACTCAACATTCACCAAAAACCTATAGGTATTCTTAATGTTAATGGTTTTTTATGATGGTTTGCTATCTTTTGTAGATCATGCTGCGAAAAAAGGGTTTATTTCAACTTCTGCGAGAAGAATCATGATTTCTGCTCCGACACCTGACTAGCTGATTAATCAACTTCTAGCATATGTGTCAAAACCTAATCCAGCCTTGGCCAATGTCGATTGGTCCAACAAGAACAATGGTCAAAAACGTAAATTGAATTTGACTCTTAGTTTGTAATACTTATTGTTAATGATTTTATCTAATAGTATGTGTTTTTTTTATTTCAGCTTTATTAGCTGCATTTCATGTGATATCTTTCAAACTCTACTTTCCTATTTTTGACATTGGGGACAATGTCTCGATTAGGTTGGGGGGAGGGATAATTGATATCATGACTTGTATATTCAATGTATGTTTTTCTAGTATTTAAAAATAAAAAAATAAAAACAAAATATAAATCAAGCTTGTTTTTTTATGGGTTCGTTGAAAGCATGAAAAAAGGTGGCTGAGTAAAGGTAATTGTAACACTCTTGAGACGCATCCCTATTTTTTGCATAACATGGCAGATTTGTAAAGTTTTTAACAAATGTTTGTGAATTATCAATTTTTTTTATTGAGTCATATAGGTTCTTCCAACTTCAATGATTAAAATTAAGCATGAATAATATGGTTTGGTTGATGATGGGTGTTGTTTTGGACTTTGATGTTGTTATTTGGTTAATATATTTTTGCGATAATTATACTCAAATTTTATTTTGCACAAATAGTTATGTTATTTAGTGTGAAGACAATCATGTCAAAATAGATAGTTCTTATGCCCTTGCTCTAATCATCATTTGAATCTTCAACATGTAGGGGTTGAGTACTAGAACTTTTACTTTTGGTATGTCGAGGCGAATGACTGATAGTGTACCACTAGAAAAATGATTAAGGCATTAGGCTTTCTAGCACCATTGCCAAATCAGCTTGTTCCCTATATGATGTTTCAAGAAAACATCCCCCTAGTAAACCACTTTGAGCTTTACAATAAATAAATATTTTTTTTGTAACCATATCTTTTTACCTAGCCTAAATACACTATTATCCAACCCTTGTTCTAAAAATGATTGGAGTTTAAGAGACATTCAATTGACAGTTTGAACTTACAAAAGAAATTCAGGTTGGAATAGAAGATAAGTGTGGGGGAGTTTCTTTAAAAAAAAAAGGAAAAATAATAAAAAAAAATTGCAAAGTGCTACAAGTTGCAACTAAAAATGAGATGTTGCAAGATGAATAAGAGGGGTCCAATTCAATAACAATAGACTCCAGTGTGAAATTTATGGAGTTGGAGAATTCTTCATCGATAAATTTTATGTCTCTAATTCCATGAAGTTTTTAGAACCTTTGTTGCATCCTATCCTTTTATTTCTTAGCTACATCACCACCCTTTGGCCCCATTACAACTTTTGTTGAAGACCTTTTGATTTCGTGTGGTGCCTTTAGTGTAGTGGAGATTTGCACCAAAGGAAGAGCCTATGATGTTTAACTTTTCTGTTAGAGATTGGGTAATGGTTTTTATAAGGTTTTATGAGAATTCACTTATTTGAAACATGCATAGTTTCATCACTATTGACATTAACTGTCCACACACACACTTGAGTATGATTATTGTGGAAATGTATTGATTTTTGAATGACTAAGAGTTAAACTCAACACTTGTTTGATTTTATTTCCATATTACTTTGTTGCTTCATGAGAATAAAAGTTGGAAGATAGTTATTATAGATGTTTATAGGTATCACTGCTGGAAACCTTCACGAGACTACAACTCGTCCTCTATGGACCACTTAGGGGTTTAAAGGCTTGTTGCATATGCTAAATGCAATCGTGATTTTCTACGAAAGTGGATTAGTTTATGTTTGTTTTAAACTTGCTCGAGGACAAGCAAGGGTTAAGTGTGGGGGAATTTGATAAGTGCATATTTTGACATATTTTTATATCAAATCCTTTATACTTTTCTTGCTTTATTCTTGTTAATATTATTGTTTGATTAATGTTTTGTGTTAGGGAATAAATGGAAGCATGTTTCCAAACTTGTGCAGTTTTTGTAATTTGAGCATAACTTCATGATCAAAAGCTCTATGGACCTGAAGCTTATTTTATTTGAAAGCCAAGAGCTAGAGGTACAACTTTTATGTTGGAGGCTCAGCCCAATTCAGTCTTGATGATAGCAGAAAATTCGTCCAAGTAATTACACAAAATGGATCACCAAAATTCGGATCAGAGTTCAGCCCAGTATTGACTTATTTTACCAATTCGGTTATATATCTTGAGCCCAAATTTATTTTGGTCTAAAATTAGGATATGTTATATCGAAGAGGTAAATAAACAAGTTCGCTACAGACAAGATGGTGTGAAAATGTGTCGAAATGGTAAAACCATAGGCTGCAAGTTGTTGCTGATGTTACAGGGCGGCTCTTGGACATGACTCGGTAATTTGACCATATCGCCTTCATCCGATCGCCAAATTTGACAAAAGATATATGAAAATATATCAGCGCTGAAAGATCTACAATTTTGGTCCTTTATGTATCTTCAAAATCTAGCTGTATCTAACCGAAATATGTAATTCAATTCAGTAGATAAGAAATTTGTGTAACAACTTACCAACTCTTGGCAACTAGCATACCACTTGATTAACCCCTCCATTATTTGTTTGGCCTCTAGCTTACTCCAAGTACTATAAATAGGCTATGTATTAAGCTTGTAAGAGGAGGGGTAGAGGATTTCTTTACGCTAAGTTATCTAGTTTGTATGTTTTCTAGTATTGTAAATTTTCTAGTAGTAATAGAAATGCATTCTCTAGTTTCTCTATATTTTTAGTCTTTGTTACTTTTATTATGTCTTTCTAAATTTCATTTTACTGAGGAAAAAGGGTGAATCTCTTGATGGAGGAAGAAAAATGGTTATAAGGGTAGAAATTATTTAAGTATGTTGTATTATTATTTTTATTTTTGATCTAAACCCTACTTGTTTTGTGGTGATTCTTGATTTATGTATCTCCAATGGCACAACAAATACTTGGGTTCATTTAGCTTATTGTACGGTTTTACCCCACCGACTACTAATGTGAAACCTTGATTTGTTGTTGACGAAGGTGTACATAAATGCTTGATCCCATAAATAAGTGTTGGCGTTAAGAGATAATTTGCAATAGTAAGACAATATCATAATTACCTTATTGCATGAGTTACTTGATAATATCTTTCCATTGGAACCTTCATTATGTATGGATTCCAATTATGGCAATTAATAGAGGTAAAAAGAATAAATAACCATTTCTTTATCCAAAACTCAAGAGTGGATCCCTAATCCTCAGTACTTTTATTACTTCGGTTTTTCTTTAGTTACATCATACATTAATTGTTCATATATTTTGATTCACATAAACTCCATCTTTTTAGAAATATAAACTTGAATTCTTCAAACAACTTCCCTATGGATCGACCTCGGACCCACGAGAAATTTATTATTTACTACAACCTGCACTTGGGTTTGCAACCTTAAAGTTGTAGCATAACGCATTGACTACACATTAGCTTTACTGGGGTGGTAATTGGTCACACAATTATAATCTTTTACCAGTTCCAGCCATCTCCGCTACCACATGTTCAACTCTTTCTGCATGAAGTATTTAAGTCTCTTATGATCCATATAGATCTCGCACCATTCACCATACAGATAGTGCCTTCATATTTTAAGCACAAATACTACAGCAGCAAGTTCCAAGTCGTGCGTGGGGTAATTCTTTTTGTACTCCTTAAGTTCTCTGGATGCATACGCAATTACTTTGCCATTCTGTATCAGTATACATCCTAATCCATTCTTTGATGCATCACTGTAAATTACGAATCCTCTAATGCCTGATGGAATTGAGAGAATAGGTGATAAAGTCAACCTCTTTTTCAGCTCCTGGAAACTTCGCTCACATATATCCCTCCATCTAAATGTCATCCCTTTTCTGGTTAATTGTGTCAATGGGATAGCAATCTTGGAGAATCCCTCCATGAATCTTCAATAATATCTAGCTAAACCTAGAAAATTGCGCACCTCCAAAGGATTAGTAGGTTGCGTCCAGTTGTTGATATCTTCAACTTTACTTGGATCTACTGATATTCCTGCTTCTAATATGTCCCAGGAATACCACGTGATCCAACTAGAACTCGCATTTCTTGAATTTGGCATATAACTACTTCACTTTCAGGACCTCTAGTACTTATCTCAAATATGCGGAATGCTCTTATTTAGTTTTGGAGTAAACTAGAATATCATCGATGAACACGATAATGAATTTACCCAGAAACTCTTTAAACACTCTGTTCATCAAATCCATGAATATTGCTGGAGTGTTAGTCAACCTGAACGGCATCACCAAAAATTCATAGTACCCATATCTTATACTAAATGCCGTTTTGAGGATATCCACTTTTTAGATTTTTAGTGATGATACCCAGAGTGTAAGTCAATATTCGAAAATATTGCGGTATCCTGAAGCTGATCAAATAAATAATCGATTCTGGGTAACGGATACTTATTCTTAATTGTGACCCTATTTAACTCTCGATAATCGATGCATAATCTCATGGTGCCATCCTTCTTACGTACAAATAGAATTGACACTCCCCAAGGTGAAAAGCTTAGTCTGATGAATCCCTTGTCCAACAAGTCCTGTAATTATACTTTTAATTATTTCAACTCCAAGGGAGCCATTCTGTAGGGAGTTTTAGAAATTGGAGATGTTCCTAGTTGTATATCGATAACAAACTCGATTTCATGATCTAGTGGCAGTCCCGGGAGTTTATCTGTGAATATTTCAGTATATTCCCACACTACTGGTATTTCACTCAGAGTTGGTGGGTGTTGTTCCTTAATACCCATGACACTCACCAAGTACCCTTCGCGACCAGCATCGAGTAATCGTTGTGCCTTCACTGTTGAAATCATAGGGAATCTAAAATTCTTCACAATGCTGGCAAATGTGAAAGACTCTTTCCCAGAAAGTTGAAATGTCACTGTCTATTCCTCACTGTCGATAGTAGCCCCGTACTTTGACAACCAATCCATACCCAAAATAACATCGAATCATTCATATCTAGCATAATTAGATAAGCATGTAATTCTCTACCTTCAATAGGTATAGCACAAGCTCTCAAAATTTGATCGGTTTATCTAGCATCTCAAGGGGACTGTTACACTATAACTGATTTCTACTACATCTAGTATTCTACCCAGTCTCTTCACATACTCAGTGGATACAAATGAATGCGTGGCTCTAGAATCAAATAACACAAGTGTTGGAATACTAGAAATATAAAGTTTACCTATCACCACCGATGGTTTGCCTCTGCATTTGCCTTGGTCATGGTGAACACCTTGGCTAATACATTTCTTTAGCCAGTATGATTTTGTTTACCTGGGAAAAATTTAGCAATATGTCCCAGCATTCCGCATCGAAAGCACGTCCTGGTATCTAGAGCAACCTCCAGTATGTCAATTACCACATTTATAACACACAACTTCTGGCTTTGGTGCTTTTTCTTGTTCGACCTATGGCCTCTTACTTTGACCTTCCTGTTGTTGGCCTCGTTCACCTTGAAATTTAAATCTCGGCTTCTATATTTGGATTAGCCTCTGTATTTGGACTGGCCTTTTTTGCCCTACAATCTATCTTTATCCCTGTTTGTCTGAACTATTGTCAAGCCTCCTATGCATGAGCGATTCTCAATTCAGCCTATTATGCCACCAACGCCCTCTCAGCCACCTACGAAAATATCACCCCTTGAGTACCCGCCATATTCATATCCTGGTATAACTCTGGCCTGAAACCCTCTGGAAATCTCTCTACTTTCAGTGCTAGCTGACCATATGCGTAGCAAGCCTGGACAACTGTTCAAATTTATGAATATATTCCCCAACAGTTATCGCTCCTTGTTGTAGTTGTATAAACTCATTCATCTTCATCATGCAAACTAGGGTCGTGAAATATTTATTTCAGAATAACTCCTTGAATCTATCCCAGCTCATGGTAGTAATGTCCTTTATGCTGTTGATCGTGTCCCACCAATGGCCTGCACTACCGCGAAGCATGAAAGTGGCACACATTACCCTCTCCTCTACTGGCACCCTGCTATACTGGAACATGTTTTCCAGGGTCCTCAACCAGTCCTCTACAGTGGTAGGATCAATAACTCTCACCACGAGTTCTCACCATTTTACAGCATTGTTTTATACAAGTTTAACAACATATGATCAATATAATTCATGAAATATGTAATGCAATATATGATAATATAAAAGTTATTGGCGTGGCTGCACTACGCAAGTTTTAAGTTTGTGTACATGGACAGTCTACAAGATCTCAAACTGGGCTGTGATACAACTCTGTAACACCCACTACTCAACAACTATAAATAAAGTATAATTTGATATGATAGAACCTGTGTGCATGCATGGAATTTTTTTTTGTGTAACACTTAAGAAAGGATAAATTACTTTTTACACACACAATCCTATTTGAAATACTTTATCACATATGTCCTGTATATAGTAAGATCAATATTTATATAAAAGCACAACACCCACAATAACCACAATATTTACATACTTTTTTTTTACAATAAAGTTTTAAAAGCAAAATATAGTATCAGTCTCAAAATATAATACAACAAACTCAAAATATAAGAAGCCAACAAAATAGCCCAACAGGTCGTCATCCATGTATACACTCCCTTAAATACCTATAGGAGCTCCAACAGCCGCCCAACCAGCAAAAGATGCTTCAAGCATCATCGTGCTCACCTACAATGCAGAAACTATATGAGCTAATGGTCAACAAGTAAAGATTATGCATGTCAAAAAATAATTCACAATGTCAAGTCATGCATCTCAAAATGCTATGCCCACAATGCAATTCCATGCATCAAAACATTTCTCTCAAAATCATATCTTTCTTGGGCCCCTCACTAATGCTACTATCCCATACACTAGAAAAGAGCTTTGCATACTGCCATAATTTAATGCCCAATAATGATATAAATATGCAAATCCATGCATACTCACACGCATGCAAATCTATGCACGCGAACCTGCAAATCTATGCATACAGCTATGCAAATCTATGCACGCGAACCTGCAAATCCATGCATACAGCTATGCAAATCCATGCATGCTTCGGTGCACTAGTAGTGGTCAACAAAATATTTTTCATACTCATAATCATGTCGTACAATGCAAGATTTATCACAATGCTCGTGTATGATGCATGCACATGCCAATGCCCATGTATGTATGCCTAATGGATATGAATGACACTAATGCATGCCCTCTGCTATACACATATGATCTATGATATTACATATAAATCACACTTTACTATGTTTATGCATTGTAGTTGCAAATGAATCTTTTCTCACCTTTCACTTGGTTGGTGGCTTAGTCTAGATTTGTTTAGTATTTCTCTCCAACCATAGATGTAAAATAGCCTGTAATATTATCCAACATCAAGCACCATTCCAAATTTCGCAAGTTGAAAGCATAAAATCTCATACTAAGACCTTAAACACCAAGCTATCTAGGTAACAATCAAGCTTTCATAAACTAGAACCCAATATAGTCCCTTAAATACCTTAATTTCTCATCTTAAATACAAGTAAACATCATGTAATTGAAGTATTATCACTCTAATAGCATGTACCTAATTGTTAGAATTCAATAGCAGGATGTTTAGGCTGAAACATACTAAGTTATCAAATGGGACAAATTTTCACCTTCTAATTTCCTTGCGGCCACATTAGGTTTCATAGACATTTTGACATCCTTAGGAATATTTATTCACTCCAAAAATTTTACAACTTAGATAACATCTAGAAAAATATAACCATGCCATAAATTTTCCAAAACACATTGGCCTAGGTCCTTTAATTCAGTCCCCTTCACAGCACATCAGAACAAATATTCTTACTTTGGCAGTTTTGAGTGTTTCTTTAATATCATGCCCAATTTCAATTTCTAGCCATTAAAAATTTATTCCAATACTCTTAACCCATATATAAACATGTATATGACAATAATTACAGGTTTAATTTAATATACCATACACTTTTGAAGCCTAAAACACAAGAATACAACAAGGTGAGAGTTTCTAGCACAAGTGTTTTCTATCAAGTATTTGCAACTAAAACCCCTTTCTTTGTGCACCAACGCCTACCTAATAATATAATAACATATTTATAAATAATATTCAAAGCTTAATAAGCCAATAAACCTCAAAATAAATCTGAAAGTGATGCCAAACCCGTAGGTTAAGCTCACCATACACAGTTTTCTACTTGAACTTGGTTATTTCTCCTTCTCTTTGCTTGTTTTGCCTCCTTTTTCGGTTGGAATCACTTAGGTCCTATTTAGAGAACTTTTTATATGTATTTAGAAGCTGAAATGGTGTAGAAGAAGGTTCAAGTCATGGTTGTTAGTTTAAGAGTGAAGAATAGGTTGAGGTGCTAGCTTTATAAGTCTAAGCATGAGGTGGCATATACTTGAGGTGGCATGTAATGGTATTATTGATTTTCTCCCTTATCTTGCAGCCCTTTTCTTGTGCGTCTCACATAGTCTTATTTGATTGCAACCTATCTTAGTCACCATTCATTTCCGTAGCTAATTCCTATGTCTGTTCATTAGGTTCTCACCCAAAAAATCATCGGTTCTTACCCGACTTATATGTGTGGACGAATTGTGTTACAACCTATGAACCTAGTTATATAACATTTAAATTATAGTATTGTATATCTAGTTGTCCCAAGTGTATGATTTAAATATACATATAATATTAAAATTCATGATCGAACCAACTCACTTTCTATAAACTTTTTGGTGACACCTTTCGAACTCCTATGGTTACCACATGTAACCTAGCACTATTTACTATATTGATACCTAAATTTATTCTTATATCAATACAATATCAACCACTTAGGTTAGGAAATTCAATAACTAATACCGTGCGAGAGCTTCAGAATTAAGTTCAGTATTCAAGAATGTTGTACAAAAGAAATGAAATATGCAATGTCAATATAAATGCAAGTAGCATATAAAATTAGCACATAATATATGGATCATATTTGGCCAGGTGAGTAGTGAGAGGTTCGCGTATCACATCTAACCCCATGGGCTTGGACTCTTAATTATTTATTAAATTTTAATTAATTGATTTCAATCAATTAATCAAGCTCATCACAATTAATTGATCTAATCAATTATTTAATTGATTTCATATAAGGCCACCTAATGTAATTAGCCTAAATAAAAATCCCTTTTCATTCTAAATTCAATATTAAATATAATGATAAAAAGTGGTTTTCTATTATTTTGATTCATTAAATTAATTTAAGCCTAGTTAATTAATTGACCTAATCAATTAATTCACTCACTCCTATAAACCCCTAATCATTATTAGGTCTAGTTAAAATAATTATAATATTTAATTAAATGTATTAATTTAACCCCATAAATTAATTCTAGCTCAAGTTAATTAATCACCATTAATTAACTTAATCCAACACCTTGGATAAAAAATATATTAGAATTTGATCATCTCAATTTGTGTGTGATCCATTAGGTTTACAACTAAGCTAGTAGTGGGCTTGCAACTTTTGCAACTTATGAACAAATTAATATTTTGATTAATTAATCCAATTAACTAATGCACTTTGAATTAACTTCTTAATTGCAAGAACCTTACAAGTCAAGGGAAGTACCTAATAGTGCATCTTGGCTACCTGGTCATAGGTTAATACCAAGTAAACCTTTTTTGTTATGAGTACAATGTAAATACGACCCTTTCATCAACTAATATCCCAATTAAGCTAGGGCATGGATTATTAGTCAAAACTATTTTAACTTAAAAATTATGATTCTATTTCAAGTCTCATTGATCCTTTTATGAATCTTTAGAAAATCCTGCGTCTAATATTCATCCTGCCTTTTAGAGTAGTGTCTGACGCACGAATTAGATTGGGCATCTTTTTACTCTTGTACTTTGTAAAAGACAATCTTATTTGAAACATATTAGAAAAAGGCTCATTCTTTATCTTATGTTTTGCACTTTATTTCTGCGTATTTGATAGTCCCTAGACCAAAATTAGCTATAGGATACGGTCGCACATATGATGGTGATTATGGGACATGCCTCTTTGGCTTTGGTCTTAAACTAGTTTTGGGTTGAGGGCTTTTTGAGATAGGGCATCGAATAGCCCAGCAAGACCCGCGCATACGATGCATGCTCGCATTAAGAGAATATCTCATTTCGTGTGCATTGACATAGCGATGCTAGTACACGTATATGGGTGCTTGTTAGAGAATAAGTACACTGAACTAGCCTACTGGAGATTCTTAGTTGGAGACGTTGTCTATCGAAATAAGAATCTCCAAGATACGATAGTACACAATTAGTCTTTAGACTTGAGGCAACATAGAGGCCTTTTGTATGCCATGTACCATTTTGATATATCTTTTGATTATTTGACAATCACAAAGAGGATATGTCGGATGTTGCACTGGCGTGCATGGAGGCTAAGGAGTGGCCAACATAAAATTTACGACTTGTCAATATACAAGTTAATCTCCTGTATTTTCATAGTTCCTGACTGTAAGAGCTTGGTCAAGGAAGGATGAATTTGGATTTATCGTGAGTCATTGAAACTTGAAATAAAATCATAGTTATTGAGTCAATTAGGGTTTCGACTCCTAATCTGCAACCTAGACTTAATTACGAGATTAGATAATGCAAGAACCTTACGTGTATGACACTCGTATTCAAAATAGGTTTGCACACTATTTCACCTAAGATTAGAAGTGATGATACACTTGCTAGAAGTTTTCCTTGACTTGTGAGGTTTTTAAGATTAAAGAGTTATTCTCAAGCGGATTAATTAATGTGATTAATTAATTAGAATAAAATATTATTCATGAATTGAAATAGTTGTAAGCCCAAGGTTAGCATAATTATGAACCTAAAGTGTCACACACTATAATGGAGGGAACTATTTCTTAATCGTAAAGTGATTCAATTAGTAGAAATAATTAATTAATAGGGATTAATTAATTGTGGCTTTAATTTAATTCAAATATTGAATTAATTATTTAATTAAATAATTAGATTATTTAATTGAACCTAATTTTATTAGAAAGCTCAAGGGAGTGCAATAATTTATCTTATACGATCAATTAAATAGTTTAAAGACTAAATTAATATAAATTAATCTAGCCAATTAAATAATTAGATTATTTAATTATGTGTGATGGAATTAATTAAATTTAGGCTTAGTCAATTAAATAGAATTAATTGATGGACTTTTAATTAGATTAAAGGTCTAAGCCCATAATTCATGTAGCCCATTTATACTGGCCCATCACTAATTGGAAGACAATAAAAGATAGAGGATTTTTTTGCAAAATGGGGGTAATACTTATCCAAATATGGCAAGTTGTTAGAGGATTTTTACTTGAATGAGGATCTATCAAAAATCCTCATCACAACTATCATAATGGCCGATTTTTTTGCACACTCTTATTTTGCAAAACAAAATTAATGGTTATCCAAGGAAAGGCCAAAAATTATAGGTAATGTTTCTAGACACTATGTAATATATCTAGACACACTTTTGGTTGGATAAAAAATAGATTTGCAAAAAATCCTAACGGTAGAGAGGCATTTTTCGACTAAGAAAAAAAAGGGAGGAAAAATTTTCTTTAACTCTCTCTAAAAACTATTCTCTCCATCTTTTTACTTTAAAGAATAATCAATAATTATTCTTGTTCATTTTGTAAAACACGATCCTTATTTCCACTGGTTGGATTAGGGATTCATGTTTCACTCCATAAACAGTTAAAGAAAAATGAATTATAATTACTAGTGAAATAGTAATATTGTGGTTCTTTTCTATTTGTATGGACTTTTCTTTAGAAGGGGTACTGTGATACCCGAGCCTCTTACTACTCACATGGTCAAATATGATTCATGCATTACATGTTAATTTTATATGCTATTTGCATTTCTATTGACATTGCATAATTTATTTCATTTTATACGATATTCTTGAATATTAAACTTAATTCTGAAGCTCTTGCACGATATTAGTTATTGAATTTCTTAATCTAAGTAGTTGATTTTATATTGAAATAAGAAGAAAATGAGGTGGATCAATATTAGATATAGATGGGATATATAGGTTATAATTTTGGAAGTGCTAAAAGTGTTACTAGTAACCTTATACGGTTTAATTTGATTTGATCAAGTTATTTCAAATGTATATATTTGTAAATTAGCATACTTGGGATATTGGACATGATATAATATGATTTAAGTGTCATATTACAAGGCCCTTATGTGCATATGATTTTAGAAATGCAAACTAGATAATTCTTTAAGAATCGGATGCGAATCGGTTTGGAGATCGAATGAACGGACATAGGAATTACCTATGGGAATGAATGGTGATTAAGATAGGTTGCAACCAAATAAAAATAGGTGAGACACACAAGATTAGGGCTGCAAGATAAGGGACAAAATCAGATTTTGCCATTTACTTGCCACCTCATGCTTTCTTATTAAGCTTAAGCTAACATCTCAAGCTAACACTTCAAACCCTTCACCCTTAAGCAATGACCAGACCCTCATTTCAGCCATTTTAATCTTCCAAACACACACCTTAAGGTCTCCAAGTGATCCAAATTGATTCCAAGTTGAAATAAAAGCAAGAAAAGCAAAGAAGAAGTGATTACCATCAAGTTAGCCTCAAAATCTGCATAGGTAACACTTATCTACGGTTTTGCCTTTGGTTTTCAGATTATTATGAATGGTTTTATGGTTTATTAAGCTTTCAATATCTCTTATAAAAGTGTTAGGAAGTTTTTAGTTAGACTTTGGTGCACAAAGAAAGGGTTTTTGATCACAAACACTTAATAGGAAATACTTGTGGCAGAAACTGTCATCTTACTGTTTTCTTGTGTTTTAGGCTTCAAAAGGGTATGGTATGTTGAATAAAACCTATAATTATTACCATTTACATGACCATATATGATTTAAGAGTATTGGAATGAAGTTTTATCAGTTGGAAATTGAAATAGAGAATGATATTGGAGAAACACTCAAACTGCCAAAATAGCAAAATCTATTTTGGTGTGCTGTGAAGGAAACTGAATTAAGGGAGCTAAATCCATTATTTTTGGTAATAATATGACCTGGTTGTCTCCTTATATATGTTATCTAAGTATGGTGAAAATGTTGGAGTGATTGAATATACTTAAGGGTGCCAAAACCATTAATGTCATGAAGTGTGCAAAACTGTCACGGTAGGAAACAATCTGTTTCAGTATGTCGTGAAGAGAGCTGAACTTGGAAAGCTATATACGTGATTTTTAGCAATTATATGATATGGTTACATTTATATACATGTTATATAAGTGTGGTAAAAATTTGGGAGTGATTGGATATGCTTAGGGATGTTAAAATTATCATGCAACTAAACTTGACAGCAAGAAAATATGAAAATGTGAATCTGCCACATTTGATCACTTAGCATGTTTCAACCTTGATATGTTGCTATTGAGTGTTAAGAATTAGGTACATGCTATTAGAGATATAATACTTCAATTACATGATGTTTGCATGCATTTAAGATGAGAAATTGAGGTATTTGAGGGGCTATATTGGGTTCTAGTTTGTGAAAGCTTGATTGTTAGCTTATAGCTTGGTGTTTAAGGTCTAGTATGAGATTTTGTGCTTTCAACTTGCCAAATTGGGAATGGTGCTTGATGTTGGGTAATATTACAGGCTATTTTATATCTAAGGTTGGAGAGGAATACTAAACAAATTTAGACTAAGCCACCAACCAAGTGAAAGGTAAGTAAAGATTCATTTGCAACTACAATGCATAGACATAGTAGATGTGTGAATTATATGTAATATCATAAATCATATGTGCATAGTAGAGGGCTCTCAATTGAGCATACATACATCGGCATTGTCATTGGCACGTGCATGCATCATATACGCGCATTGTGATAAATCTTGCATTGCACGGTATGATTGTGAGAAAGGAAAATATTTTGCTGACCACTACTAGTGCACCGAAGCATGCATGGATTTGCATGGTTTATGCATGGATTTGCAGGTTCGCGTGCATGGATTTGCATGCATATGAGTATGCATGGATTTGCATGCTTATATGATTATTAGCCATTGGATTATGGCGGTATATAGAGCTCTTTTCCGGTGCATGGGATAGTAGCGTTGGTCAGGGGCCCAAGAAAGAAATGATTTTGAGAGAAATATTTTGATGCATAAAATTGCATTATGGGCATAGCATGTTGAGGTGCATTACTCGATATTGTGGATTATTCTTTGACATGCATAATCTTTACTTGCTGAGCGTTAGCTCATATAGTTTATACATTGTAGGTGAGTACGACGATACCTGAAGCATCTTTTATTGGCTGGGCGGCGGTTGGAGCTCTTGCAGGTATTGAGAGAGCGTGTACATGGATGACGACCTGTTGGGCTATTTTGTTGGCTTGTTATATTTTGAGTCTGTTGTATTATATTTTAGACTGGTACTATATTTTGCTTTTACAACTTTACTGTAAATAAGTATGTAAATATTGGGTTATTGTGGGTGTTGTTTTTTTATATAAATATTGATCCTGCTATATACATGATATGTGTTAGAAAGAATTTTAAACAGGGTTGTGTATGCAAAAAGTGATATATCTTTTCTTAAAGTGTTACAAAAAAAAAATATTCCATGCATGCACACAGGTTCTATCATGTTAAATTATAATATATATCTAGTTGTGTAGTAATGGGGGTGTTACAGGTACACTTGGACCTTTGTGAATTAATTTTGTGATTCATATTCGGCAATTGATTGCCACCTTCTCTATCTTTGTAGGACTATTGTTAAGGTAAAAATTTACAACTCTGATTAATTGATTATTTTATTTATGTCTTATACAAACATGGGATCGTTAAAATCGCTCCAAACTAGGGTGGTATGCTTAAATGTATTTTTGCATGCTTAATTAAAAAAATTATTTCTCCTGCGCTCACCCCGTGGTATAGCGAACCCAATAATGGTATCAGGACCATGGTTTCGCATTTGTATAAGTGAGTTTCAATGTTGAATGCATATATTTAACTATTAAATTATGTTTTAATTACTTTGGATTGAATGGGATATATGAAGTATGTTAATTGTTAAAATCAAAATAGTAAGATAGCACCACCATCGAGTCATAAACTGCCACCATTAGGCCAAGGGCAGGAGCACTGCTGGCTGAGCCCGCACACAGGCTGCTACCTATGTAGGTTGCTTGCTGGCACTACACCCACCCATGCACAAGAGATGGTGGAAGTGTTGGCCCAAAACAAAAGAGTTTCATAGGCAGTACGCGCTGGGTGTGCTGCCAGCGTGCACACTGATAAGGCAAACATAGATTTGCTTCTGTGTTCCACATGCTGCCAAGTTGGGCAGCAAGCTACTATATGATAGGTTGTTTGATAGCCCCATCGTCTCAAGCTACAAAATTCAATTTTCTAAAATTTTTAAAAAATTATTAATTTTAAAGTTCTAAAAAATAGTTTTTCAGAGAAAATAAAAATAAGTTAAATATATCCCATGTCATGAAAAATGTGAATTAAAGAGTTGGTAAGTTTATATGCGTTAAATTCATTTAATGAATGTTATGAACATGTATGGGATGATTATGAGCCATTAGACCAATGTGATTGGATGTTTTAAGATTTTTAGATTTTAATATAGGGCCTATGAGCCTCTTATTCTATTCTTATATGTACTTTAATTTTTTGTAAAGAGAGTAGTAGTAAGTGGTGAGGTTTTCTCTTGTATTTGGTGGACAAAAGAAGAACCAAGAAGAAGGCTCGTGATCAAGACCCATGATTGTATGGGATACAATGTTGTAATAGAATATGCTCTATTCTATTTTTTACTAAATGTTCACTCTTCTCATGGTAATATATGGTGGCTACATTTACATTATACTGAGAAATAGTTCAAATACGAATGACTAATAGTTGTTTCATTTGAGGAAAAGGATAAGCAGCTTCATATTAGCTGTCTTAAGTGAGGCAATAGTTGCTATTTTGTTATAAAGAGGGCTAATTATTTTGTGTATTTGGTTTAGGGCATTTATGGAATCTCATCTGCCAGCTTTTAGAGAGAAGAATCCCCAGCTTGAGGTGGTCACTGAACTAAATCGTATAATCTTAGGTCTATTTTTGGCTTAAATAGACCACATAGGAATAGTTCATGATCATCCACTTTTAGTATGTATTAGATACATGCTAAAGTTTCTATTTAATGCTTTCTAATGTTATGCTTGCGCTCATATGAATATCACATACATTAAATAAATGAAAACAAAAAGGAAAAATGATGAGGTATTGGCATAAAATGAACCCCACTTGATTTTTCAAATTCAAGTAAAAGAATTTTCAAATAAAATTCGATTTCAAACTAAAATGAATAAAGTTGGATTGGACCTAACATTCCAAGCCTACCATCAAAAGTAGTAGACATGATGATGCTACCATACCTAATCATCGGTCATGAGTCTTGAGATAATTTTGTGGGGAAAGCTGGCGATATCCATAGAGTGGGCTCGTCTATACATTGGACGTTTAGATACTTCATCTACATGGACGTTTATGGGTCTTGTTTGACATGAAGTACCATATGGGCTCATAAAATTGGGGGCATATGTGAAGAGATGAGGCAAAACATCTTGAAGGTTGTATGAAGATATAATCATTATTTTCTGCTGTCATTATTTTTGTAGATTGTCTACAATGGCCAAGAATCCATTGCATCCATTTTAGATGCGAACAAATTAACTAGATCAAACTATATTAATTGACTAAGGAATCTAAAAATTGTATTACAATATGAAAAGAGATCCTACATCCTTGTTAATCTTTCACCGGCAGCCCCACTAGTAGATGGGATTGAGGATAAGCTTGTAGAATATTAGCAATAAGTTGATAATGATTTGCAAGTGCTATACTATACGATGGTATCAATGTCAAATGAGTTGTAAAGGTAACAAGAGGTACATGAGCATGCACAAGATATCTATGTTCACCTACAAGAGTTGTATGGGGAACATACTAGGCAGGAGATATCAGATCTCAAAAGAGCTTTTCAAAACCTATAGGACGGAGGACTATTCAGTCCATGATTATAGATTAAAGATGATACGCCTGATAGAGAGGCTCGAACTCCTATAGAATTATTATGGATAATGAACTTTACATGGATCTTATCTTGTAGTGTCTATTTCTATCGTTTCATATCTTCATTATCAACTTCAACATGTATAAGATGGAGACTAGCCTTGCTGAGCTAGTTAACATGTTGAAGATGGCTGAGTCCACTATGGAAAAGGACAAGTCGATCATACTTATTGGATCCTCTTCCAACACAAAGGCTACAAAGCCCAAGAAAAAAAAAGGAAAGGGAAAGGGTTCCTTGAAGCATATTAAGATGAAGGCAACCGGTAGGGTCTCAAAAGGTTTTAATAAGGCCAATGATAAATGCCATTATTGTGGAAAACCTGGACATTGGAAGAGAAACTACAAGGAGCACCTTGAGACCCTGAAGAGTTTAGGTATTTATTTTGTTGAAGTTACTTTATCTATTAATGATACTTCTTGGGTATTGGATGCTAGTTGTGGCTCGGATTTATGAAATGATTTGCATGTGTTAATTAGTCATAGGAACTGTACATTTAGCCATTGGAAATGGCAATGTAATAGTTTTAGGTAATTATTTTTATGTTTCAAATTTGATTAAGAACATTGTCTCTATCTCTGTTTGGGAAACAAAAGGTTTTGAATTTATTATAAAAAGTTCCATTTTTAAAGGTTCTTCTTTAATCTTTTTTGGTTCATTATTGAATGGTTTACATAATATTGCTCCCAAAAAACCCATTCTCCATATTCAACAAAGTAAAAGAAAATTAGATGATCAAAATTTCCTAACTCTTTGACATGATAGGTTAGGTCACATTTCTAAAAAGAAGATTTACGAATTCGCATAATTACTTAACCTTAGGGGCGAGCAAGGACTACAAACATGTGAATCTTGCCTTAAAGAAACGATGACCAAATCTCCACTTGTTAGACAAGTGGAGCAAGTCAAGAATATGTTGGATCTGATCCACACAGATGTTTATAGGCCACTAAGTGTTAGTACCTAAGGGAACTATTACTACTTCATAACCTTTATAGAAGACTTCTTTAGGTATGATTATGTGTACCTTTTGAGGTACAAGTCTTAAGTCTTTGAAAGGTTCAAGGAATTTAGAAGTGAAGTAGAGAAACAAACTAGGTTAATTATCAAACTCTTTGATTTGATAGAGGAGATGAATACTTAAGCTCAGAGTTCTTAGATTATCTAATAGACAATGGAATTTTCTCACAATGGACTCCTTCTGCTATTTCCCTACTCAATGGAGTTTCAGAGCATATGAATCGAACCTTGTTGGAAATAGTTCAATCAATGGTGAGTTTCACTGGACTTTCTCTTTAATTTTTAGGGTTATGCCTTAGAAACTGTAGTGTATCTCTTAAATAGAGTGCCATCAAAAGTCATGCTAAAGACAATATATGAGATATTAAGTGGTAAACCACCCTCTTACAAATATCGAAAGGTATGGGGGTGTGCTGCTTACATGAAGCAGTAAGTGAGAGATAAATTAGATATGAGATCCAATTTATACAAGTTTGTGGGTATCCAAAGAAGTCCATTGGATACTACTTCTACGACTCCTCAGAACGAAAGATGTTTATTTCAAGGAATGCCACTTTCTTAAAGGAGAAATTTTTATTGGATAGAAATGGTAAAGTTATAGAACTTGAAGAAGTTCAAGAACCACAAATGTCCCAACAGATGCAGTGATGTACCAACCAGCTAAAGTTTGGTCTTTTGATACATAACTTCCCTAAAGATCCAAAAAGATCTCAAAGCCACCTGAGAGGTGTGGTTTTTTGTTAGAGAATAATGAGGGTCTCTCTTTAGATAGTGATCCAAGGACTTATGGAGAAGCGATATCCGACATCGATTCAGGAAGTTGGCAAGATGCCATACAATCCGAGATGGACTCCATGTACTCCAATAAGATATGGACATTGGTGAACCCAATACAGGAAATAGTTTCTATTGGCTGAAAATTGATCTACAAGCAAGAACTTGAAGTAAATAGAAAGGTGGTGACCTACAAAGCATGACTAGTTGTGAAAAATTATACTTAGCAGTAAGGAATTGATTATAAGGAAACCTTTTTACCAATAGTGATGCTTAAATCCATTCAGATATTGCTTGCTACATCGGCATATTATGACTATGAGATATAACAAATGGATATGAAGACTATCTTCCTTAATGAGAACATTAAGAAATCTAAATAAGGCAGTCTGAGGGCTTCATATTTAGAGGGAGCGAGCAAAAGGTTTGTAAACTCCAGAGATCCATTTATTGACTAAAGCAGGCTTCTCGAAGTTGGAACATCTGGTTTAATAAGACAATCAAAACATTTGATTTCCATAAAAACCTGGATAAACCTTGTATCTATAAGAAGATTAGTGGGAGTGCAGTTACATTTGTTTTGTTGTACGTTGATAACATCCTACTCATTGAGAATGATGTAAGAATGTTGTAGTCAACAAAGACTTGATTATCTAACCAATTCTTCATGAAGGATTTGGGAGATGCATCCTTCATCCTTAGTATAAAGATCTACGGAGATAGATCTAGAAGGATGATTGGGTTATCCCAATCCACATACATAGATAAGATGCTAAAGAGGTGTAGCATGGAGGAATCCAAGAGGGGATTCATGCCAATGAGTCATGGCATCTCTCTCTCAAAGTCTTTATCACTAAGACTCCTGATGAGAAAGAAAGGATGACTCGCATATCTTATGTATCCGCTATTAGGAACATAATATATAGTACGCTCTGTACGAGGCCTGATGTCGCACATGCTCTGAGTATCACGAGTAGATGTTAATCCAATCTAGGTGAAGAGCATAGAAAAGCTGTAAAGATAATCCTAAAGTACTTGAGAAGGACTAAGGATATCTTCTTTGTATAAGGCAGTGGGGAATTGAAATTAGAAGGTTATACCAATTTTAGTTTCCAGTCGGATAAAGAAGAAACCAAGTTAATATTTGGATTTATATTCACCATGAATAGTATTGTGGTTAGTAAGGAGAGTTCCAAGCCAGAGACGACATAAACTCCACCACTTAGGCTGAATATATCACTGCACATACAACGATTGAAACTATTTAGATAAGGAACTTCTCTAAGAGTTAGGTATATTTTAATCATTTGTTGATTTAGAATTGATATATTACGACAACAATGGATCTATTACACAAGCAAAGGTGTTGAGGTCTCATTAACGATCCAAGCATATCATGAGATGATACCACCTGATTAGAGAGATCATTGGTAGAGTCGATGCTGTAGTTGATACGTCACCTCAGCAAAAAATAAAACAAACCCATTGACTAAGCCTTTATCACAACAAGTATTCGATGGACATCTTGGGAAGATGGGCTTAAACTATATAAGCAATTAGTGCTAAGGCAAGTGGAAGATTGTTAGAGTAGTGCCTGGTGTATAAATTAGATTGGACATCTTTTTACTCTTGTACTTTGAAAAGATAATCTTATTTTAAACACATTAAATAAAAGGCTCATTCTTTATCTTATGCTTGCACTTCATTTCTGCATGTTTGATAATGTCCCTAAACTAAAATTAACTATGGGGCATGGTCGTATATATGATGGAGATCTTAAACTAGTTTCAAGTCAAGGGAAATTCGAGATATGACATCGAGTAGCCCAATAAGTCTACGCATACGATGCATGCTCGCATTAAGAGAATGCCTCATTCCATGGGCATTGGTGTAGCAATGCTAGTGTACGTATGCGGGGAGAATGCCTCATTCCATGGGCATTGGTGTAGCAATACTAGTGTACGTATACGGGTGCTTGTTACAAAATTTTTTTACTAAATTGGCCCATCGAAGATTCTTAGTTGGAGCCATTATCTATCGAAATAAGAATCTCCAAGATACGATGTTAAACAATTAGTCCTTGGACTTGAGGCACCATAGTAGCCTTGTATACGCCATGTACCATTTTGAAATATATTCTGATTACTTCATAATCAAAAAAGGATATGTTTGATGTTGCACTGGCATGCATGGAGGCCAATGAGTGGCCAACATAGAATTCATCACTTGTTAAAGTACAAGTAAACCTCCTTTGTTTTCATAGTACAAGACTCTAAGACCTTAGCGAATGTAGGATGAATTTGGATTCATCTTAAGTCATTAGAGCTTCAAATGGATTCATAGTTAGGGTTTCGACTCATAATGTTTGCCCTAGACTCAATCAGGAGATTCGATGATAGAAGGACCTTACGTGTATGACATTCGTATTCAAAATCAGTTCGCACGCTATTTTATCTAAGACTAGGAGTTATGATATACTTGCTAGATATTTTCCATGATTTGTAAGGTTCTTAATATTAAGGATTTAATCTCAAATGGATTAATTAATTTAATTAATTAATTAAAAAAATATTATGCAATAGTTGCAAGTTTGTGACAAGCTTAGGTGTGAACCTAAAGGGTCACACACTATAATGGAGAGAACCATTTCTTAAACTATAAATTGATGTGCTTTTAATTAGAGTAAAAGTCCAAGCCCATAAATCATGTGGCCTATTTATAGAGGTCCATCAAGCTAATTGGAAGACAACAAAAGATAGAGGATTGTTTTGCAAATAGGAAGCAATAGTTATCCAAATATGGCAACTTGATAGAGGTTTTTAATTGATTGAAGGTCAATCAAAATCCTCATCACAACTACCAAAATTAAAGATTTTTTGCACATGCTTATTTTGCAAAAATCGATCAACGATTATCCAAGGAAAGGCCAAATATTCTAAGTAATGTATCTAGACACCTTTTTAGCCACTTCTTG
The DNA here is from genome assembly GCA_019321725.1 of Paulownia fortunei. Lineage (NCBI taxonomy): Eukaryota > Viridiplantae > Streptophyta > Magnoliopsida > Lamiales > Paulowniaceae > Paulownia > Paulownia fortunei. The sequence continues at coordinate 24,615 of JAGSPU010001091.1, forward strand.
GATTCACAATAGATTTGAAAAAAATCCTAAAGAGAGAGGCATTTTTTTCGCCAAGAAAAACAAAGAAAGGGAGAGGAGAAATTCTCTCTAGCTCTCTACAAAAATATTCTCTCCATCTTTTTATTCTTTCAAGAGTAATCAAAAATTGTTCATGGTTATTCTATAAAACACGATCCTTATTTCCACTAGTTAGATTACAGGTTCTTGTTTCACTCCATAAATGGTAAAGAAAAAAGAATTACCATTACTGGCCAAATAGTAATTTGGTGGTTTTTGTCCATTCGTGTGGACTTTTCTTTAGAGGAGGTACACTTAAATCTCAATGAATCTTTTTCATGTTTCATAGCTGGCAATTGATTGCCACCAACTCTAGTCAGTCGTAGTGTTGCTAAGGTAAAAATTTAAAACTCTAATAATTGATTATTTTATTTAAAACTTATAAAAACACATGATCAACTAGAGGTGTATGCTTAAGTGGGTTTGGGCATACTTAATTAAAAAATTTATTTCTCCTGTGCTCAACCTGTAGTATAGCGAACCCGACACTGCCTTAGCCAAGGTCTTCAGGATCAAGGACTATAAAAATATAAGAGATTCACCTTTCTACTAGATATGTGATGGACCTTTGTTGGCTACTCATTAGCCTCTATACATGAAGATCATACACCCAACATAAACCCCTTGTAACTGTTATGCAATCACGGAAATACTTCAGAGCATAAGATGTCATACAAAAGACTACCATAATGCCTCAAGCCGAAGAACTAGTTAAAGTAACACCCTCATTACTACACACATATATATATTTATATATATAATAATTTTGACATGATAAATCCTGTGCGCATGCATGATTTTTTTTTTCTATAACAACTTAATAAATAATAAACTATTTTTCTCACTCACAAACTAATATATATATACCTGCAGAGGACCCATAACAACCATTTACATACTGATATACAGAAAAGTTTTAAAAGTTTTAATACAATAGACTACAAAATCAAATAAGTTAACAACCATCCCAACAAGTTATCATCTATGTACACTGATCCTCAGAACCTATAGGAGCTTCAGCCACTCACTCAGTAAGTTCGTGGCTTCAAGTATCATCAAACTCACCTACAATGCATGAACTACGTGAGCTAATACTCAGTCAATGAAAATCATGCATGCTGAAGAATAATCCAACATAAATGCAATGCATTTCTATGAGATCATGACAAGAATGCAAACTTATGCATAAAAATAGTTCATTCAAAATCATTTTCCATCACTGGGCCTTGGCCCACCTACTATGTACTGGATAGAGCTCTTAACAATATCAATAACCACATGGCCATAAATAGATCGACACAGTCCAGGGGCCATCTTATGGGATCACCAAAGGTCCACCCCCTGTCTTCCCCTGTGACCCTCCAGAAGTCTTCCCACCAGCGGCGTCGATAAGGGCACAGTCAAGTGGTCCACCCTCTCATGACCACCAGAGGCACACTCCCTATCAACCTCTATGATCCTCCAAAAATTAATACTCGTGGTGCCCCAAATATCATATAAATAAGCCACACATGGGCCTCGGTACACTAGTAGTGGCCAACCAAAATATTTTCTTTCTGAAAATAATGTTATGCATGTAAAACCTTAATTGTGAGCACGTGTTATGTATGTACGTATAAATATTGATGAATAGCATGTTCAATGACACAATGAATCACATGTCCCATCATCCAAACAACGTATGCACTATAAGATATTTATAATACTCATCAAGACACTCATCAAGACACAAGGATAACATTTAATATAAATAAGCCAAAAAATACTATGCCCATGCATTATAGTTGCAAATGGATTTTCACTTACCTTTCACCTTTGATATCCTACTGAAGGTTAACAAGATTCTTCTCCCTAACCTTAGATATAATACTAGCCAATATAACAAAATTAACCTAGAGCTAATCTAATTAGTTGATCTTGAACCTCTAGAAGAAATTAAAACATTATAATTGACATCATATATAAATCAAGTACCCTACCCAGTCTTATTACATACGTAGTAGATAATAGAGAAT
>JAGSPU010001365.1:0-26662 GCA_019321725.1 Paulownia fortunei
GGGGGTGGCCTAGGGTTTCTTCTGAAATTTTTTAATTATAATAATTAGGGTTTTTTGAAATATGTATATAGAATCACATAACACTATAGAGAGTATCGAGGGGTGGGAGCGGCCTAGGGTTCGTTGTGTGAAAAATCAAAAATAATAACTAGAATTTTATATTATGCATGTTGAAATACAAAATTCAAGAGAAGCAATTGTTAGTGGGTAGGCGTAACCAAGGGTTTGCGGTTCGAAAAAACTAAGTCACAAAAATTATTTTTGGATTATATATTTTGAAACATAGAACACAAGAGATAGAGTTGCAAAAGAGCAGTGGTGCACTAAGGTTTGTAGTTTGAAATTTTTAATAGTAATAACTCGAGTTTTTTGTATTATATATATTGAAATACAAAATTTAAGAGAGAGAGTAGCGAAACGGTGTGCATGGCCCAAGGTTTGCGATGTGAAAATTTTAATAGCAATAATTTTGATTTTTCGTATTGTGAATGTTCAAATACTGAACACAAAAGAAAGAGTACCGAGAGAGTGCGGTGGCCTAGGGTTTCTTCTGAAATTTTTTAATGATAATAATTAGGGATTTTTTAAATATGTATCTATAATCACATAACACTATAGAGAGTATCAAGGGGGTGGGATCGGCCTAGGGTTTGTTGTGTGAAAAATCAATAATAATAACTTGGGTTTTGTATTATGCATGTTGAAATTCAAAACTCAAGAAAATAGTTGTGAGTAGGTAGCCGTAACCAAGGGTTCTGGTTCGAAAAAACTCGATCACAAAAATTATTTTTGGATTATACATTTTGAAACATAGAACACAAGAGATATAGTGGCAAAACAGCAGTGGTGCGCCAAGGTTTGTAGTTTGAAATTTTCAATAGCAATAACTCGAGTTTTTTGCATTATGCATATTGAAATACAAAATTTAAGAGAGAGTAGTAAGACGGTGTGCATGGCCCTAGGTTTGTGATGTCAAAATTTAAATAGCAATAACTTAGATTTTTCGTATTGTAAATGTTCAAATACTGAACACAAAAGAGAGAGTACCAAGAGAGTGGGGGTGGCCTAGGGTTTCTTCTGAAATTTTTTAATGATAATAATTAGGGTTTTTTGAAATATGTATATAGAATCACATAACACTATAGAGAGTATCGAGGGATGGCAGTGGCCTAGGGTTGTTGTGCGAAAAATCAATAATAATAACTAGAATTTTTGGATTATGCATGTTGAAATACAAAATTCAAGAAAATAATTGTTAGTGGGTATGCGTAACCAAGAGTTTGTGGTTCGAAAAAACTAAGTCACAAAAATTATTTTTGGATTATATATTTTGAAACATACAACACAAGAGATATAGTAGTAAAAGAGCAGTGGTGCGCTAAGGTTTGTAGTGTGAAATTTTCAATAGCAATACTCGGATTTTTGCATTATGCATAATGAAATACGAAACTTAAGAGAGAGAGTACGGAGAGAGTGTGCATGGCATAAGGTTTGTGATGTGGAAATTTTAATAGCAATAATTTGAATTTTCCGTATTGTGAATGTATAAATACTGAAGATAAGAGAGAGAGAGTACCGAGAGGGTGGGGTGGCATACGTTTCTTCTGAAAAAATTTCAATGATAATAATTTGGGTTTTTAAATATAGATCTTGAAAGGCATAGCGCTATAGAGAGTATCGAGGGGGTAGGAGCGGCTAGGTTTGTTGTGTGAAAAATCAATAAATATATACCAGGGTTTTTATATTATGCATGTAGAAATACAAAACTCAAGAAAATAGTTGTAAGTGGGTAGCGTAACCAAGGGTTTGTGGTTCGAAAAACTCAATCACAAAATTATTTTTGTATTATACATTTTAAAACATAGAAACAAGAGATATAGTAGCAAAAAGTAGTGGTGCGCTAAGGTTTGTAGTGTGAAATTCTTAATAGCAATAACTCGAGTTTTTTGCATTATGCATGTTGAAATACGAAATTTAAGAGAGAGAGTAGCGAGACGGTGTGCATGGCCCAAGGTTTGTGATGTAAAAATTTTAATAACAACAACTTGAATTTTTTGTATTGTGAATGTTCAAATACTGAACACATGAGAGCGAGTACCGAGAGAGTGGGGGTGGCCTAAGGTTTTTTCTGAAAAAATTTCAATGATAATAATTAGGTTTTTTGAAATATGTATCTTGAATTACGTAACACTATAGAGAGTATCGAGGGGTGGGAGCGGCCTAAGGTTTGTTTTGTGAAAATCAATAATAATAACTAGGGTTTTTGTATTATGCATGTTGAAATACAAAATTCAAGAAAACAGTTGTTAGTAGGTAGACGTAACCAAGGGTTTGTGGTTCGAAATAGCAATAATTTGGATTTTTCGTATTGTAAATGTTCAAATATTAAAGACAAGAGAGAGAAAGTACCGAGAGGGTGGGGGTGGCCTAAGGTTTCTTCTGAAAAAATTTCAATGATAATAATTAGGGTTTTTTGAAATATAGATCTTGAAACGCATAATGCTATAGAGAGTATCCAGGGGTGGGAGCGCCTAGGGTTTGTTATGTAAAAAAATTAAGAATTATAACCAGGGTTTTTATATTATGCATGTAGAAATACAAAACTAAAGAAAATAGTTGTGAGTAGGTAGCCGTAACCAAGGGTTTGTGGTTCGAAATACTCAGTCACAAAAATTATTTTTGAATTATACATTTTGAAACATAGAACACAAGAGATAGACTTGCAAAAGTACAGTGGTGCACTAAGGTTTGTAGTTTGAAATTTTCAATAGCAATAACTCGAGTTTTTTGCATTATGCATATTGAAATACAAAATTTAAGAGAGAGAGTAGCGAGACGGTGTGGATGGCCCAAGGTTTGTGATGTAAATTTTTTAATAGCAATAACTTAGATTTTTCGTATTGTGAATGTTCAAATACTGAACACAAAAGAGAGAGTACGAGGGAGTGGGGGTGGATTATGGTTTCTTCTGAAATTTTTTAATGATAATAATTAGGATTTTTTGAAATATGTATATAGAATCACATAACACTATAGAGAGTATCGAGGGGGTGGGAACGGCCTAGAGTTTGTTGTGTGAAAAATCAATAATAATAATTAGGATTTTTGTATTATGCATGTTGAAATACAAAATTCAAGAAAACATTTGTTAGTGGGTAGGCGTAAGCAAGGGTTTGTGGTTCGAAAAAACTCAGTCACAAAAATTATTTTTGGAATATACATTTTGAAACACAGAACACAAGAGATATAGTAGCAAAAGAGCAGTGGTGCGCTAAGGTTTGTAGTATGAAATTTTCAATAGCAATACTCGGTTTTTTACATTATGCATAATGAAATTCGAAATTTAAGAGAGACAGTACGGAGACGTTGTGCATGGCATAAGGTCTGTGATGTGAAAATTTTAATAGCAATAATTTGAATTTTTCGTATTGTGAATGTTCAAATATTAAAGACAAGAGAGAGAGAGAATACCAATGGTAGGGTTGGCCTAGGGTTTCTTCTGAAAAAATTTCAATGATAATAATTAGGGTTTTTTGAAATATAGATCTTGAAACGCATAATGCTAATGAGAGTATCGAGGGGGTGGGAGCAGCCCAGGGTTTGTTGTGTGAAAAATCAATAATTATGACCATGGTTTTTATATTATGCATATAGAAATACAAAACTCAAGAAAATAGTTGTGAGTAGGTAGCCGTAACCAAGGGTTTGTGGTTCGAAAAAACTCAGTCATAAAAATTATTTTTGGATTACACATTTTGGAGCATAGAACACAAGAGATAGGGTCGCAAAAGAGGAGTGGGGCACTAAGGTTTGTAGTTTGAAATTTTCAATAGCAATAACATGAGTTTTTTGCATTATGCATTTTGAAAATACAAAATTTAAGAGAGAGAGTAGCGAGAGAGTGGGGTTGACCTGGGGTTTCTTTTGAAAAAATTGCAATGATAATAATTTGGGTTTTTTTGAAATATAGATCTTGAAACGAATAACGCTATAGAGAGTATCAAGGGGGTGGGAGCCGTCTAGGGTTTGTTGTGTGAAAAAATAATAATTATAACCAGGGTCTTTGTATTATGCACGTAGAAATACAAAACTCAAGAAAATAGTTGTGAGTGGGTAGCCGTAACCAAGGGTTTGTGGTTCAAAATACTCAGTCACAAAAATTATTTTTGGATTATACATTTTGAAACATAGAACACAAGAGATATAGTAGCAAAAGAGCAGTGGTGCGCTAAGGTTTGTAGTGTGAAATTTTCAATAACAATAACTCGGGTTTTTTTACATTATGCATAATGATATACGAAACTTAAGAGAGAGAGTACGGAGAGCATGTGCATGGCGTAAGGTTTGTGATGTGAAAATTTTAATAGCAATAATTTGGATTTTTCGTATTGTGAATGTTCAAATATTAAAGACAAGAGAGAGAGAGAGAGTACCGAGAGGGTGGGGGTGGCCTAGGGTTTCTTCTAAAAAGATTTCAATGATAATAATTAGGGTTTTTTGAAATATAGATCTTGAAACGCATAACGCTATAGAGAGTATCAAGGGGGTGGGAGCAGTCTAGGGTTTGTTGTGTGAAAAATCAATAATAATAACTAGGGTTTTTGTATTATGCATGTTGATATACAAAATTCAAAAAAACAGTTGTTAGTGGGTAGGCGTAACTAAGGGTTTGTGGTTCGAAAAAACTCAGTCGCAAAAATTATTTTTGGATTATACATTTTGAAACATACAACACAAGAGATATAGTAGCAACAAAGCAGTGGTGCGCTAAGGTTTGTAATGTGAAATTTTCAATTGCAATAACTCGGTATTTTACATTATGCATAATGAAATACGAAACTTAAGAGGGAGAGTACGGAAAGGGTGTGCATGGCATAAGGTTTGTGATGTAAAAATTTTAATAGCAATAACTTAGATTTTTCGTATTGTGAATGTTCAAATACTGAACACAAAAGAGAGAGTACCGAGAGAGTAGGGCTGGCCTAGTGTTTCTTCTGAAAAAATTTTAATGATAATAATTAGGATTTTTTGAAATATGTATCTAGAATTACATAACACTATAGAGAGTATCGAGGGGGTGGGAGCGGCATAGGTTTTGTTGTGTGAAAAATCAATAGTAATAACTGGGGTTTTTGTCTATGCATGTTGAAATACAAAATTCAAAAAAACAGTTGTTAGTGGGTAGATGTAACCATGGGTTTGTGGTTCGAAAAAACTCAGTCACAAAAATTATTTTTGGATTATACATTTTGAAACATAGAACACAAGATATATAGTAGCAAAAGAGTAGTGGTGCGCTAAGGTTTGTAGTGTGAAATTTTCAAAAGCAACACTCGGGTTTTTTGCATTATGCATAACGAAATACGAAACTTAAGAGAGAGAGTACGGAGAGGGTGTGCATGGCATAAGGTTTATGATGTAAAAATTTTAATAGCAATAATTTGGATTTTCTATATTGTAAATGTTCAAATATTAAAGACAAGAGAGAGAGAGAGTACCGAGAGGGTGGGGGTGGCCTAGGGTTTCTTCTAAAAAATTTCAATGATAATAATAATTAGGGTTTTTTGAAATATAGATCTTGAAACGCACAACGCTATAGAGAGTATCAAGGGGGTGGGAGCGCCTAGGGTTTGTTGTGTGAAAAATCAATAATAATAACTAGGGTTTTTGTATTATGCATGTTAAAATACAAAATTCAAAAAAACAGTTGTTAGTGGGTAGGCGTAACTAAGGGTTTGTGGTTCGAAAAACTCAGTCACAAAAATTATTTTTGGATTATACATTTTGAAACATACAACACAAGAGATATAGTAGCAAAAGAGCAGTGGTGATCTAAGGTTTGTAATGTGAAATTTTCAATTGCAATAACTCGGGTATTTTACATTATGCATAATGAAATACGAAACTTAAAAAGGGAGTACGGAAAGGGTGTGCATGGCATAAGGTTTGTGATGTAAAAATTTTAATAGCAATAATTTGGATTTTCCGTGTTGTGAATGTTCAAATTACTGAAAAAAGAGAGAGAGTACTGATTAAGTGGGGTGGCCTAGGGTTTCTTCTGAAATTTTTTAATGATAATAATTAGGATTTTTTGAAATATGATCTAGAATCACATAACACTATAGAGAGTATCGATGGGGTGGGAGCGGCCTAGGGTTGTGTTGTGTCAAAATTGAATAATAATAACTAAGGTTTTTGTATTATCCATGTTGAAATAAAAAATTCAAGAAAACAGTTATTAGTGGGCAGGCGTAACCAAGGGTTGTGTTTCGAAAAAACTCAGTCACAAAAATTATTTTTGGATTATACATTTTGAAACATAGAACACAAGAGATATAGTAGCAAAAGAGCAGTGGTGCGCCAAGGTTTGTAGTGTGAAATTTTCAATAGCAATAACTCGGGTTTTTTGTATTATGTATAATGAAATACGAAACTTGAGAGAGAGAGTACGGAGAGGATGTGCATGGCATAAAGTTTGTGATGTGAAAATTTTAATAGCAATAATTTGGATTTTTCGTATTGTAAATGTTTAAATATTAAAGACAAGAGAGAGAGAGAGAGTACCGAGAGGATGGGGTGGCCTAGGGTTTGTTCTAAAAAATTTTAATGATAATAATTAGGGTTTTTTGAAATATAGATCTTGAAACGCATAATGCTAATGAGAGTATTGAGGGGGTGGGAGCAGCCCAGGGTTTGTTGTGTGAAAAATCAATAACTATAACCAGGGTTTTTGTATTATGCATGTAGAAATACAAAACTTAAGAAAATAGTTGTGAGTGGGTAGCCGTAACCAAGGGTTTATGGTTCGAAAAAACTCAGTCACAAAAATTATTTTTGAATTATACATTTTGAAATATAGAACACAAGAGATAGAGTCGCAAAAGTACAGTGGTGCACTAAGGTTTGTAGTTTGAAATTTTCAATAGCAATAACTCGAGTTTTTTATATTATGCATTTTGAAATAAAAAATTTAAGAGAGAGAGTAGCGAGACGGTGTGCATGGCCCAAGGTTTGTGATGTAAAAATTTTAATAGCAATAACTTAGATTTTTCGTATTGTGAATGTTCAAATACTGAACACAAAAGAGAGAGTACCGAGAGAGTCGGGGTGGCCTAGGGTTTCTTCTGAAAAAATTTTAATGATAATAATTAGGATTTTTTTGAAATATTTATCTAGAATCACATAACACTATAGAGAGTATCGAGAGGTTGGGAGCGGCCTAGAGTTTGTTGTGTGAAAAATCAATAATAATTAACTAGCATTTTTGTATTATGCATGTTGAAATACAAAATTAAAAAAACAGTTGTTAGTGGGTAGGCGTAACTAAGGGTTTGTGGTTCGAAAAAACTCAGTCACAAAAATTATTTTTGGATTATACATTTTGAAACATACAACACAAGAGATATAATAGCAAAAGAGCAGTGGTGCGCTAAGGTTTGTAATGTGAAATTTTCAATTGCAATAACTCGGGTATTTTACATTATGCATAAGAAATACGAAACTTAAGAGGGAGAGTACGGAAAGGGTGTGCATGGCATAAGGTTTGTGATGTAAAAATTTTAATAGCAATAATTTGGATTTTCCGTATTGTGAATGTTCAAATACTGAAGACAAAAGAGAGAGAGTACCGAGAGAGTGGAGTGGCCTAGGGTTTCTTCTGAAAATTTTAATGATAATAATTAGGGTTTTTTGAAATATGTATCTAGAATCAGATAACACTATAGAGAGTATCGATGGGGTGGGAGTGGCTTAGGGTTTGTTGTGTCAAAATGATATAATACTAAAATTTTTGTATTATCCATGTTGAAATAAAAATTCAAGAAAACAGTTGTTAGTGTATAGGCGTAACCAAGGGTTTGTGGTTCGAAAAAACTCAGTCACAAAAATTATTTTTGGATTATACATTTTGAAACATACAACACAAGAGATATAGTAGCAAAAGAGCAGTGGTGCGCTAAGGTTTGTAATGTGAAATTTTCAATTGCAATAACTCGGGTATTTTACATTATGCATAATGAAATACGAAACTTAAGAGGGAGAGTACGGAATGGGTGTGCATGGCATAAGGTTTGTGATGTAAAAATTTTAATAGCAATAATTTGGATTTTACGTATTGTGAATGTTCAAATACTGAAGACAAAAGAGAGAGAGTACCGAGAGAGTGGGAGTGGCCTAGGGTTTCTTCTGAAAAAATTTTTAATGATAATAATTAGTGTTTTTTGAAATATGTATCTAGAATCACATAACACTATAGAGAGTATCGATGGGTGTGGGCGGCCAGGGTTTGTTGTGTGAAAAATCAATAATTATAACCAGGTTTTTTGTATTATGCATGTAGAAATACAAGACTTAACAAAATAATTGTGAGTGGGTAGCCGTAACAAGGGTTTGTGGTTCGAAAAACTCTGTCACAAAAATTATTTTTGGATTATACATTTAGATACATACAACACAAGAGATATAGTAGCAAAAGAGCAGTGGTGCGCCAAGGTTTGTAGTGTGAAATTTTCAATAGCAATAACTCAAGAGAGAGAGTACGGAGAGGATGTGCATGGCATAAGGTTTGTGATGTAAAAATTTTAATAGCAATAATTTAGATTTTTCGTATTGTGAATGTTCAAATACAGAATACAAAGAGAGAGAGTAGAGAGAGTGGGGGTGGCCTAGGGTTTCGTCTGAAAAATTTTTAATGATAATAATTAGGGTTTTTTGAAATATGCATCTAGAATCACATAACACTATAGAGAGTATCGATGGGGTGGGAGCGTCCCAGGGTTTGTTGTGTAAAAAATCAATAATTATAACCAGGTTTTTTGTATTATGCATGTAGAAATACAAAACTTAAGAAAATAGTTGTGAGTGGGTAGCCGTAACCAAGGATTTGTGGTTCGAAAAACTCAGTCACAAAAATTATTTTTGAATTATACATTTTGAAACATAGAACACAAGAGATAGAGTCGCAAAAGAGCAGTGGTGCACTAAGGTTTTTAGTTTGAAATTTTCAATAGCAATAACTCGAGTTTTTTACATTATGCATTTTGAAATACAAAATTTAAGAGAGAGTGTAGCGAGACGGTATGCATGGCCCAAGGTTTGTGATGTAAAAAATTAATAGCAATAACTTAGATTTTTCGTATTGTGAATGTTCAAATTCTGAACACAAAAGAGAGAGTACCGAGAGAGTAGGGGTGGCCTAGGGTTTCTTCTGAAAAATTTTTAATGATAATAATTAGGATTTTTTGAAATATTTATCTACAATCACATAACACTATAGAGAGTATCGAGGGGTTGGGAGCGGCCTAGGGTTTGTTGTGTGAAAAATCAATAATAATAACTAGGGTTTTTGTATTATGCATGTTGAAATACAAAATTCAAAAAACAGTTGTTAGTGGGTAGGCGTAACTAAGGGTTTGTGGTTCGAAAAAACTCAGTTACAAAAATTATTTTTGGATTATACATTTTGAAACATACAACACAAGAGATATATAGCAAAAGAGCAGTGGTGCGCTAAGGTTTGTAATGTGAAATTTTCAATTGCAATAACTCCGGTATTTTACATTATGCATAATGAAATACGAAACATAAGAGGGAGAGTACGGAAAGGGTGTGCATGGCATAAGGTTTGTGATGTAAATATTTTAATAGCAATAATTTGGATTTTTCGTATTGTGAATGTTCAAATACTGAAAACAAAAGAGAGAGAGTACCGAGAGAGTGGGGGTGGCCTAGGGTTTCTTCTAAAAAAAATTTAATGATAATAATTAGGGTTTTTTGAAATATGTATCTACAATCACATAACACTATAGAGAGTATCGATGGGGTGGGAGCGGCCTAGGGTTTGTTGTGTCAAAAATGAATAATAATAACTAAGGTTTTTGTATTGTCCATGTTGAAATAAAAAATTCAGGAAAACAGTTGTTAGTTTGTAGGCGTAACCAAGGGTTTGTGGTTTGAAAAAATTCAGTCACAAAAATTATTTTTGAATTATACATTTTGATACATACAACACAAGAATATAGTAGCAAAAGAGCAGTGGTGCGCCAAGGTTTAGTGTGAAATTTTCAATAGCAATAACTCGGGTTTTTTTACAATATGTATAATGAAATACGAAACTTAAGAGAGAGAGTACGGAGAGGATGTGCATGGCGTAAGGTTTGTGATGTGAAAATTTTAATAGCAATAATTTGGATTTTTCGTATTGTGAATGTTCAAATATTAAAGACAAGAGAGAGAGAGAGAGTACCGAGAGAGTGGGGGTGGCCTAGGGTTTCTTCTGAAAAAATTTTAATGATAATAATTAGGGTTTTTTGAAATATGCATCTAGAATAACATAACACTATAGAGAGTATCGAGGGGTGGGAGCGGCCCAGGGTTTGTTGTGTGAAAAATCAATAATTATAACCAGGGTTTTTGTATTATGCATGTTGAAATACAAAATTCAAAAAACAGTTGTTAGTGGGTAGGCGTAAACTAGGGTTTGTGGTTCGAAAAACTCAGTTACAAAAATTATTTTTGGATTATACATTTTGAAACATACAACACAAGAGATATAGTAGCAAAAGAGCAGTGGTGCGCTAAGGTTTGTAATGTGAAATTTTCAATTGCAATAACTCGGTATTTTACATTATGCATAATGAAATACGAAACATAAGAGGGAGAGTACGGAAAGGGTGTGCATGGCATAAGGTTGTGATGTAAATATTTTAATAGCAATAATTTGGATTTTTCGTATTGTGAATGTTCAAATACTGAAAACAAAAGAGAGAGAGTACCGAGAGAGTGGGGGTGGCCTAGGGTTTCTTCTAAAAAAAATTTAATGATAATAATTAGGGTTTTTTGAAATATGTATCTACAATCACATAACACTATAGAGAGTATCGATGGGGTGGGAGCGGCCTAGGGTTTGTTGTGTCAAAAATGAATAATAATAACTAAGGTTTTTGTATTGTCCATGTTGAAATAAAAAATTCAGGAAAACAGTTGTTAGTTTGTAGGCGTAACCAAGGGTTGTGGTTTGAAAAAATTCAGTCACAAAAATTATTTTTGAATTATACATTTTGATACATACAACACAAGAGATATAGTAGCAAAAGAGCAGTGGTGCGCCAAGGTTTGTAGTGTGAAATTTTCAATAGCAATAACTCGGGTTTTTTTACAATATGTATAATGAAATACGAAACTTAAGAGAGAGAGTACGGAGAGGATGTGCATGGCGTAAGGTTTGTGATGTGAAAATTTTAATAGCAATAATTTGGATTTTTCGTATTGTGAATGTTCAAATATTAAAGACAAGAGAGAGAGAGAGAGTACCGAGAGAGTGGGGGTGGCCTAGGGTTTCTTCTGAAAAAATTTAATGATAATAATTAGGGTTTTTTGAAATATGCATCTAGAATAACATAACACTATAGAGAGTATCGAGGGGTGGGAGCGGCCTAGGGTTTGTTGTGTGAAAAATCAATAATTATAACCAGTGTTTTTGTATTATGCATGTAGAAATATAAAACTCAAGAAAATAGTTGTAAGTGGGTAGCCGTAACCAAGGGTTTGTGGTTCGAAAAACTCAGTCACAAAAATTATTTTTCAATTATACATTTTGAAACATAGAACACAAGAGATAGAGTCGCAAAAGAGCAGTCGTGCACTAAGGTTTGTAGTTTGAAAGTTTCAATAGCAATAACTCGAGTTTTTTATATTATGCATTTTGAAATACAAAATTTAAGAGAGAGAGTAGCGAGACGGTGTGCATGGCCCAAGATTTGTGATGTAAAAATTTTAATAGCAATAACTTAGATTTTTCGTATTGTGAATGTTCAAATACTGAACACAAAAGAGAGAGTACCGAGAGAGTAGGGGTGGCCTACGGTTTCTTCTGAAAATTTTTTAATGATAATAATTAGGATTTTTTAAAATATGTATCTAGAATCACATAACACTATAGAGAGTACCGAGGGGTTCGGAGCGGCCTAGGGTTTGTTGTGTGAAAAATCAATAGTAATAACTGGGGTTTTTGTATTATGTATGTTGAAATACAAAATTCAAGAAAACAGTTGCTAGTGGGTAGACGTAACCAAGGGTTTGTGGTTCGAAAAAATTCAGTCACAAAACCTATTTTTGGATTATACATTTTGAAATATAGAACACAAGACATATAGTAGCAAAAGAGCAGTGGTGTGCTAAGGTTTGTAGTGTGAAATTTTCAATAGCAATACTCGGGTTTTTTACATTATGCATAACGAAATACGAAACTTAAGAGAGAGAGTATGGAGAGGGTGTGCATGGCATAAGGTTTCTGATGTAAAAATTTTAATAGCAATAATTTGGATTTTCCGTATTGTAAATGTTCAAATATTAAAGACAAGAGAAAGAGAGAGAGAGTACCGAGAGGGTGGGGGTGGCCTAAGGTTTCTTCTGAAAAAATTTCAATGATAATAATTAGGGTTTTCTGAAATATAGATCTTTAAACGCATAACGCTATAGAGAGTATCAAGGGGTGGAAATGGCCTAGGGTTTGTTGTGTGAAAAATCAATAACTATAACTAAGGTTTTTGTATTATGCATGTAGAAATACAAAATTCAAGAAAATAGTTGTGAGTGGGTGCCGTAACCAACAATTTTTGGTTCAAAATACTCAGTTACAAAAATTATTTTTGGATTATACATTTTGAAACATAGAACACAAGAGATACAGTTGCAAAAGAGCAGTGGTGCGCTAAGGTTTGTAGTGTGAAATTTTCAATAGCAATAACTCGGATTTTTTACATTATACATAATGAAATACGAAATTTAAGAGAGAGAGTAGCGAGACGGTGTGCATGGCCCAAGGTTTGTGATGTAAAAATTTTAATAGCAATAACTTAGATTTTTTGTATTGTGAATGTTCAAATACTGAACACAAAAGAGAGAGTACCGAGAGAGTGGGGGTGGCCTAGGGTTTCTTCTGAGAAATTTTTAATGATAATAATTAGGGTTTTTTGAAATATGTATCTAGAATCACATAACACTATAGAGAGTATCGAGGGGGTGGGAGCAGCCTAGGGTTTGTTGTGTGAGAAATCAATAATAATAACTAGGGTTTTTGTATTATGCATGTTGAAATACAAAATTCAAGAAAACAGTTGTTAGTGGGTAGGCGTAACCAAGGGTTTGTGGTTCGAAAAAACTCAGTCACAAAAATTATTTTTGGATTATACATTTTGAAACATAGAACACAAAATATATAGTAGCAAAAGAGCAGTGGTGCGCTAAGGTTTGTAGTGTGAAATTTTCAAATATGAAACTTAAGAGAGAGAGTACTGCGAGGGTTTGCATGGCATAAGGTTTATGATGTAAAAATTTTAATAGCAATAATTTGGATTTTTCGTATTGTGAATGTTCAAATATTAAAGACAAGAGAGAGTGGGGGTGGCCTAGGGTTTCTTCTGAAAAAATTTCAATGATAATAATTAGGGTTTTTTGAAATATAGATCTCGAAACGCATATAACGCTATAGAGAGTATCAAGGGGGTGGGAGCGGCCTAGGGTTTGTTGTGTGAAAAATCAATAATTATAACCAGAGTTTTTGTATTATGCATGTAAAAATACAAAATTCAAGAAAATAGTTGTGTGTGGGTAGTCGTAACCAAGGGTTTGTGGTTCGAAATACTCAGTCACAAAAATTATTTTTGGATTATACATTTTGAAACATAGAACACAAGAGATAGAGTTGCAAAAGAGCAGTGGTGCACTAAGGTTCGTAGTTTGAAATTTTCAATAGCAATAACTCTGCTATTAAAAATTTCACAGTACAAACCTTAGGCCACCATTGCTCTTTCGCTACACTCTCTCTCATGTTCTATATTTCAAAATTTATGATCCAAAAAACCCTAATTTTCATGACTAGGTTTTTCGCGCTACAAACCTTTAGTTACCCCCACCCACTCACAACTGTTTTTCTTGAGTTTTGTATTTCAATATGCATAACACAAAAACCCTATTTATTCTTGTTGATTTTTCACACAACAAACCCTAGCCCTCTTCCACCCCTCGATATTCTCTATAGTGTTATATGTTTCAAGATATATAATACAAAAAACCCTAATTATTGTTATTGAAACTTTTTCAGAAGAAAACCTAGGCCACCCTCGCCTTCTCGGTACTCTCTCTCTTGTGTTCAGCATTTAAATATTCACAATACAAAAAATCCAATTTACTGCAATTAAAATTTTCACATCACAAACCTTATGCCATGCACACCGTCTCACTACTCTCTCTCTTAAGTTTTGTATTTCAATATGCATAATGCAAAAAACCAGATTTATTGCTATTGAAATTTTCACACTACAAACCTTAGGGCACCATTGCTCTTTTGCTACTCTATCTCTTGTGTTCTATATTTCAAAATGTATAATCCAAAAACCTAATTTTTGTGACTGAGTTTTTCGCACAACAAACCCTTAGTTACGTCTACCCACTCACAACTATTTTCTTGGGTTTTGTATGTCAACATGCATAATATAAAACCCTAGTCATTATTATTGATTTTTCACACAATAAACCTTAGGCCGCTCCTACCCCCTGGATGCTCTCTATAGTGTTATAAGCATCACTCATGACCACTAGAAAAATGAGTGCATTTTTGTCCCTCTTTCGAATATGACGTAGATTTTGTAGAAAGCAATTATTGTCCATAAATACAATATGAATATGAGGCCACTGTCAATAGCCGAAAACTCCCTTTGTTTGATTATATAATTCCAAACATTTATTTGTGCATAAATGGCTCCAAAATCAAAGTTAAGACAAGAAGATTTCTTGTATGATTTAGAATGGGTTGAGGCCATCGATAAGTTATTTATTAAGGTGTTAGTGGATCAAGCTGCAATTGAGAATTTTGTGGCAAATCATGTGAATGCACATGCAGTTCTGATTGAACAAGCTATTGTGAACAAAGAATTGAACAAAGCATTCACATATGATTATTGCATGAGTAGGCTTAGAAATATTGAGGAAAGACACCAAGTGTTTAATTGGATATCAATCTTAGTGGAGTAAATTACAATCCTCAAACCAACAGAATCAATGCACCGAATTTTGTGTGGGACTATATCTTTCAGGTATGCATGTATATTATATGTTGATTAGGTTGTAATTAATACTATTATGTCAATACATAATAACAAATACTATGTTGTATTGTGTTTTTGCAAATGAATAGTATTGGATATGCATATCGGTAATATGGAAATCCAAGTTGGGAGGCAGTACAAAAACTTTTTTGGCAAAGCACCAATTGTCCATGACCTTATTGAGGAGGATATCATCAACATCTCATCTGATACTGAAGATGTGGAAGAGGGAAATAAAGTCCCAAATGAAACTGCACTTCCATTGATCAATATATTATCCATGACTGAATCTAATATTGATCTAAGATTTTGGAATTATCTTGCATGATACGTGTCAGATTCAGCATCTGAAGGCTCCTTTAATTAGTATTCATTGAGTATAGATCAGAGGGCTACCAACTCGATTAGAGTACCATTTGAACGTCTACTAAAAAGTCCGAAGCCATCTGCCATCCACAAGTGCAAGCACAACAGACCCTAGATCCCCGACATCTAATTCACCCGTAAAGTTTTAAGATTCATTTGTGTTGAAGTTTTTTTCTCTAATGGTGGTTCCTCATGTCAGGTTTCTAGCAATAATTGTAAGTTTGTGTTCGGTTAGTAAATATGATGCTAAATTCTATATTTTCTTATGTTTTCTCATATTTTTCATGTTTTAATATTGTATGATGTTAGGCATGCTATCTATAAATATTAATCAAGTGTTAATTTTTAAAATGTCCCATGTTATAAATATTTTAAGAGTTTTTTCAAATACTGCTAAGTCAACAATCTTCACAACCACCTCTACGAGCATCATTTTCATCCTCATGTTTTGGCAGATGATATTTTAGTTCCTCCCACCATGATCATGAACATCATTTTCTCTCTCATGTTTTGTTTGTTTAAGAGTAGATCAATTTATAACAAGATATTGCTTAAAATTGAAGAAGCTATAAACCTTCCCTACTACATTTACTTAATGTCACTCATTGAAATTTTTTCAGAAGAAACCCTAGGCCAGCCCCACTCTCTCGGTACTCTCTCTCTTGTGTTCAGTATTTGAACTTTCACAATACAAAAAATTTAACTTATTGCTATTAAAATTTTCACATCACAAACCTTGGACCATGCCCACCGTCTCGCTACTCTCTCTCTTAAATTTCGTATTTCAATATGCATAGTGCAAAAAATTGGAGTTATTGCTATTGAAAATTTCAAACAACAGACCTTAGTGCACCACTGCTCTTTTGCAACTCTATCTCTTGTGTTGTATGTTTCAAAATGTATAATCCAAAAATAATTTTTATAACTGAGTTTTTCGAACCACAAACCCTTGGTTACGGTTAACCACTCACAACTATTTTTTTGAATTTTGTATTTCGACATGCATAATACAAAAACCCTGGTTATAATTATTGATTTTTCACACAACAAACCCTAGGCCGCTCCTACCCCCTCGATACTCTCTATAGCGTTATGTGTTTCAAGATCTATATTTCAAAAAACCCTAATTATTATCATTGAAATCTTTTCAGAAGAAACCCTAGGCCACCCCCACCTTCTCGATACTCTCTCTCTCTTGTCTTCGGTATTTGAACATTCACAATACGGAAAATCCAAATTATTGCTATTAAAATTTTTACATCACAAACCTTATGCCATACACACCCTCTCTGTACTCTCTCTCTTAAGTTTCGTATTTCATTATGCATAATGCAAAAAACCCGAGTTATTGCGATCGAAAATTTCACACTACAAACCTTAGCGCACCACTGCTCTTTTGCTACTATATCTCTTGTGTTCTATGTTTCAAAATGTATAATGCAAAACTAATTTTTGTGATAGAGTTTTTTCGAACCACAAACCTTTTGTTACGCCTACCCATTCACAACTGTTTTCTTGAATTTTGTATTTCAACATGCGTAATACAAAAACCCTAGTTATTATTATTGATTTTTCACACAACAAACCCTAGGCCGCTCCCACCCCTCGATACTCTCTATAGTGTTATGTAATTCAAGATACATATTTCAAAAAATCCTAATTATTATCATTGAAATTTTTTTAGAAGAAACCCTAGGCCACCCCCACTCTCTCGGTACTCTCTCTGTTGTATTCAATAATTGAACATTCACAATATGAAAAATCTAAGTAATTGCTATTAAAATTTTTACATCACAAACCTTGGGCCATGCACACCGTCTCGCTACTCTCTCACTTAAATTTCGTATTTCAATATGCATAATGCAAAAAATTCGAGTTATTGCTATTGAAAATTTCAAACTACAAACCTTAGTGCACCACTGCACTTTTGCAACTCTATCTCTTGTGTTCTATATTTCAAAATGTATAATTCAAAAATAATTTTTGTGACTGAGGTTTTCGAATCACAAACCCTTGGTTACGGCTACCCACTGACAACTATTTTCTTGAGTTTTGTATTTCTACATGCATAATACAAAAACTCTGATTATAATTATTGATTTTTCACACAACAAACCCTAGGCCGCTCCCACCCCTCGATACTCTCTATAGTGTTATGTGATTCAAGATATATATTTCAAAAAATCCTAATTATTATCATTGAAATTTTTTCAGAAGAAACCCTAGGCCAGCCCTACTCTCTGGGTACTCTCTCTCTTGTGTTCAGTATTTGAACTTTCACAATACGAAAAATCTAAGTTATTGATATTAAAATTTTCACATCACAAACCTTGGGCCATGCACACCGTCTCGCTACTCTCTCTCTTAAATTTTGTATTTCAATATACATAGTGCAAAAATTTTGAGTTATTGCGTTTGAAAATTTCAAACTACAAACCTTAGTGCACCACTGCTCTTTTGCAACTCTATCTCTTGTGTTGTATGTTTCAAAATGTATAATCCAAAAATAATTTTTGTGACTGACTTTTTTCGAACCACAAACCCTTGGCTACGCCTAACCACGAACAACAGTTTTCTTGAATTTTGTATTTCAACATGCATAATACAAAAGCCCTAGTTATTATATGGTCCAAGGTTTGTGATATGAAAATTTTAATAGGAATAACTTAGATTTTTCGTATTGTGAATGTTCAAATACTGAACACAAAAGAGAGAGTACCGAGAGAGTAGGGGTGGCCTAGGGTTTCTTGTGAAAAAATTTAATGATAATAATTAGGGTTTTTCGAAATATGTATCTACAATCACATAACATTATAGAGAGTATCGAGGGGTGGGAGCGGCCTAGGGTTTGTTGTGTGAAAAGTCAATAATAATAACTAGGGTTTTTGTATTATGCATGTTGAAATACAGAATCCAAGGAAACAGTTGTTAGTGGGTAGGCATAACCAAGGGTTTGTGGTTCGAAAAACTCAGTCAGAAAAATCATTTTTGGATTATACATTTTGAAGAATAGAGCACAAGAGATATAATAGCAAAAGAGCAATGGTGCGCTAAGGTTTGTAGTGTGAAATTTTCAATAGCAATACTCGGGTTTTTTTGATTATGCATAATGAAATACGAAACTTAAGAGAGAGAGTACGGAGAGGATGTGCATGGCATAAGGTTTATGATGTAAAATTTTAATAGCAATAATTTGAATTTTCCGTATTGTGAATGTTCAAATATTAAAGACAAGAGAGAGAGAGAGTAGCGAGAGAGTGGGGGTGGCCTAGGGTTTCTTCTGAAAAAATTTCAATGATAATAATTATGGTTTTTTGAAATATAGATCTTGAAATGCATAACGCTATAGAGAGTATCAAGGGGGTGGGAGCGGCCTAGGGTTTGTTGTGTGAAAAATCAATAATTATAACCAGGGTTTTTGTATTATGCATGTAGAAATACAAAACTCAAGAAAATAGTTGTGAGTGGGTAGTCATAACCAAGGGTTTATGATTCGAAATACTCAGTCACAAAAATTATTTTTGAATTATACATTTTGAAACATAGAACACAAGAGATATAGTAGCAAAAGAGCAGTGGTGCGCTAAGGTTTGTAGTGTGAAATTTTCAATAGCAATAACTCGGATTTTTTGCATTATGTATAATGAAATACGAAACTTAAGAGAGAGAGTACGGAGAGGATGTGCATGGCGTAAGGTTTGTGATGTGAAACTTTTAATAGCAATAATTTGGATTTTTCGTATTGTGAATGTTCAAATATTAAAGACAAGAGAGAGAGAGTACCGAAAGGGTGGGAATGGCCTAGGGTTTCTTCTGAAAAAATTTCAATGATAATAATTAGGGTTTTTTAAAATATAGATCTTGAAAGGCATAACGCTCTAGAAAGTATCGAGGGGTGGGAGCTGCCTAGGGTTTGTTGTGTGAAAAATCAATAATCATAACCAGGGTTTTTATATTATGCATGTAGAAGTACAACACCCAAGAAAATAGTTGTGAGTGGGTAGCCGTAACTAAGGGTTTGTGATTTGAAAAACTTAGTTACAAAAATTATTTTTGGATTATACATTTTGAAACATAGAACAAAAGAGATAGAGTCGCAAAAGAGCAGTGGTGCACTAAGGTTTGTAGCTTGAAATTTTCAATAGCAATAACTCGTGTTTTTTGCATTTGCATACTGAAATACAAAATTTAAGAGAGAGAGTAGCGAGACGGTGTGCATGGCCCAAGGTTTGTGATGTGAAAATCTTAATAGCAATAACTTAGATTTTTTGTATTGTGAATGTTCAAATACTAAACACAAGAGAGAGAGTACCGAGAGAATGGGCGTGGCCTAGGGTTTCTTCTGAAAAATTTAATGATAATAATTAGAGTTTTTAGAAATATGTATCTAGAATCACATAACACTATAGAGAGTATCGAGGGGTGGGAGCAGCCTAGGGTTTGGTGTGTGAAAAATTAATAATAATAACTAGGGTTTTTGAATTATGCATATTGAAATACAAAATTCAAGGAAACAGTTGTTAGTGGTTAGGCGTAGCCAAGGGTTTGTGGTTCGAAAAACTCAGTCACAAAAATTATTTTTGGATTATACATTTTGAAATATAGAACATAAGAGATATAGTAGCAAAAGAGTAGTGGTGCGCTAACATTTGTAGTGTGAAATTTTCAAAACCAATAACTCAGATTTTTTGCATTATGCATAATGAAATACGAAACTTAAGAGAGAGTACGCAGAGGGTGTGCATGGCATAAGGTTTGTGATGTGAAAATTTTAATAGCAATAATTTGGATTTTCCATATTGTAAATGTTCAAATATTAAAGACAAGAGAGAGAAGAGTACCGAGATGGTGGGGGTGGCCTAGGGTTTCTTCTGAAATAATTTCAATGATAATAATTAGGATTTTTTGAAATATAGATCTTGAAACCCATAATGGTAATGAGAGTATCGAGGGGTGGGAGCGGCCTAGGGTTTGTTGTGTGTAAAATCAATAATTATAACCAGGGTTTTTGTATTATGCATGTAGAAATACAAAACTCAAGAAAATAGTTGTGCGTGGATAGCCGTAACCAAGGGTTTGTGGTTCGAAAAACTCAGTCACCAAAATTATTTTTGGATTATATATTTTGAAACATAGAAAACAAGAGATATAGTAGCAAAAGAGCAGTGGTGCGCTAAGGTTTGTAGTTTGAAATTTTCAATAGCGAAAACTCAAATTTTTTGCACTATGCATATTGAAATTCGAAATTTAAGAGACAGAGTAGCGAGACGGTGTGCATGGCCCAAGGTTTGTGATGTAAAATTTTAATAACAATAACTTAGATTTTTCGTATTGTGAATGTTCAAATACTGAACACAAGAGAGAGAGTACTGAGAGACTGGCAGGGGCCAAGGGTTTCTTCAGAAAAAATTTTTAATGATAATAATTAGAGTTTTTTCGAAATATGTATCTAGAATCACATAACATTATAGAGAGTATCGAGGGGTGGGAGCGGCCTAGGGTTTGGTGTGTGAACAATCAATAATAATAACTAGGGTTTTTGTATTATGCATGTAGAAGTACAACACTAAAGAAAATAGTTATGAGTGGGTAGCCGTAACTAAGGGTTTGTGGTTCGAAAAACTGAGTCACAAAAATTATTTTTGAATTATACATTTTGAAACATAGAACACAAGAGATAGAGTCGCAAAAGAGCAGTGGTGCACTAAGGTTTGTACTTTGAAATTTTCAATAGCAATAACTTGAGTTTCTTGAATTATGCATATTGAAATACAAAATTTAAGAGAGAGGGTAGCGAGACGGTGTGCATGGCCAAGGCTTGTGATGTGAAAATTTTAATAGCAATAACTTAGATTTTTTGTATTGTGAATGTTCAAATACTGAACACAAGAGAGAGAGTACCGAGAGAGTGGGGGTGGCCTAGGGTTTCTTCTGAAATTTTTTTAATGATAATAATTAGAGTTTTTTGAAATATGTATCTAGAATCACATAACACTATAGAGAGTATCGAGGGGTGGGAGCGGCCTAGGTTTGCAAACCTTAGTGCACCACTGCTCCTTTGCGACTTTATCTCTTGTGTTGTATGTTTAAAAATGTATAATTCAAAAATAATTTTTGTGAATGAGTTTCTCGAACCACAAACCTTAGTTACGGCTACCCACTCACATCTATTTTCTTGAGTGTTGTACTTCTACATGCATAATATAAAAACCCTGGTAATAATTATTGATTTTTCACACAACAAACCCTGGGCCGCTCCCACCCCCTCGATACTCTCTAGAGCGTTATGCCTTTCAAGATCTATATTTTAAAAAACCCTAATTATTATCATTGAAATTTTTTCAGAAGAAACCCTAGGCTATCCCCTCCCTCTCGGTACTCTCTCTCTCTTGTCTTTAGTATTTGAACATTCACAATACGGAAAATCCAAATTATTGCTATTAAAATTTTCACATCACAAACCTTATGTCATGCACACCCTCTCCGTACTCTCTCTTTTAAGTTTCGTATTTCATTATGCATAATGCAAAAAACTCGAGTTATTGCTATTGAAAATTTCAAACTACAAACCTTAGTGCACCACTACTCTTTTGCTACTATACCTCTTGTGTTCTGTATTTGAAAATGTATAATCCAAAAATAATTTTTGTGACTGATTTTTTCGAACCACAAACCCTTGGTTACGCCTACCCACTAACAACTGTTTTTTTTAATTTTGTATTTCAACATGCATAATACAAACACCCTAGTT
The DNA here is from genome assembly GCA_019321725.1 of Paulownia fortunei. NCBI lineage: Eukaryota > Viridiplantae > Streptophyta > Magnoliopsida > Lamiales > Paulowniaceae > Paulownia > Paulownia fortunei. Next base: position 22,222 of record JAGSPU010001365.1, read on the forward strand.
TTTATTATTGATTTTTCACATAACAAACATTAGGCCGCTCCCACCCCTCGATACTCTCTATAGTGTTCTGTGATTTAAGATACATATTTCAAAAAACCGTAATTATTATCATTAAAAATATTTCAGAAGAAACCCTAGGCCACCCCACTCTCTCGGTACTCTCTCTCTTGTGTTCAGTATTTGAACATTTACAATACAAAAAATCTAAGTTATTGCTATTAAAATTTTTACATTACAAACCTTGGGCCATGCACACCGTCTCGCTACTCTCTCTCTTAAATTTCATATTTCAATTATGCATAATGCAAAAAACTCGAGTTATTGCTATTATGAATTTCAAACTACAAACCTTAGTGCACCACTGCTCTTTTGCAACTTTATCTCTTGTGTTCTATGTTTCAAAATGTATAATCTAAAAATAATTTTTGTGGCTGAGTTTTTCGGACCGCAAACCCTTGGTTACGTTATCCACTCATAACTATTTTTTTGAGTTTTGTATTTCTACATGCATAATATAAAAACCCTGGTTATAATTATTGATTTTTCATACAACAAACCCTAGGCCGCTCCCAACCCCTCGATACTCTCTATAGTGTTATGCCTTTCAAGATATTTATTTTGAAAAACCCTAATTATTATTATTGAAAATTTTTCAGAAGAAATCCTAGGCCACCCCCACCCTCTCGGTACTCTCTCTCTCTTGTCTTCAGTATTTGAATATTTACATTACGAAAAATTCAAATTATTGCTATTAAAATTTTCACATCACAAACCTTATGCCATGCACACCCTCTCCGTACTCTCTCTCTTAAATTTCGTATTTCAATATGTATAATAGAAAAAAGTCGAGTTATTGCTATTGAAAATTTCAAACTACAAACCTTAGTGCACCACTGCTCTTTTGCCACTATATCTCTTGTGTTTTGTGTTTCAAAATGTATAATCCAAAAATAATTTTTGTGACTGAGTTTTTTCGAACCACAAACCCTTGGTTACGCCTACCCACTAACAATTGTTTTCTTGAATTTTATATTTCAACATGCATAAAACAAAAACCCTAGCTTTTACTATTGATTTTTCACATAACAAACCCTAGGCCGCTCCCACCCCTCGATACTCTCTATACTGTTATGTGAATCTAGATATATATTTAAAAAAACCCTAATTATTATTATTAAAAAAAATTCAGAAGAACCCTAGGCCACCCCCACCCTCTCGGTACTCTCTCTCTCTTGTCTTTAATATTTGAACATTCACAATACGGAAAATCCAAATTATTGCTATTAAAATTTTCATATCACAAACATTATGCCATGCACACACTCTCCGTACTCTCTCTCTTAAATTTCGTATTTCAATATGCATAATGCAAAAAACTCGAGTTATTGCTGTTGAAAATTTCAAACTACAAACCTTAGTGCACCACTCCTCTTTTGCGACTCTATCTCTAGTGTTCTATGTTTCAAAATGTATATCCAAAAATAATTTTTGTGACTGAGTTTTTTCGAAAACGCAAACCTTGGTGACGGCTACCCACTCACAACTATTTTCTTGAATTTTGTATTTCTACATGCATAATATAAAAACCATGGTTATAATTATTAATTTTTCACACAACAAACCCTAGGCCGCTCCCACCCCTCGATTTTCTCTATACCGTTATGCCTTTCAAGATCTATATTTTAAAAAACCCTAATTATTATCTTTGAAATTTTTTCAGAAGAAACCCTAGGCCACCCCCACCCTCTCGGTACTCTCTCTCTCTTGTCTTTAATATTTAAACATTCACAATACGAAAAATCCAAAATATTGCTATTAAAATTTTCATCACAAACCTTATGCCATGCACACCCTCTCCGTACTCTCTCTCTTAATTTCGTATTTCAATATGTATAATGGAAAAAACTCGAGTTATTGCTATTGAAAATTTCAAACTGCAAACCTTAATGCACCACTGCTCTTTTGCAACTTTATCTCTTGTGTTTTATGTTTCAAAATGTATAATCTAAAAATAATTTTTGTGACTGGTTTTTTCGAACACAAACCTTGGTTACGCCTACCCACTAACAATTGTTTTCTTGAATTTTGTATTTCAACATGCATAATACAAAAACCCTAGTTTTTATTATTGATTTTTCACATAGCAAACCCAAGGCCGCTCCCACCCCCTCGATACGCTCTATAGTGTTATGTGATTCTAGATATATATTTCAAAAAACCCTAATTATTATTATTAAAAAATTTTCAGAAGAAACCCTAGGCCACCCCCACCTCTCGGTACTCTCTCTCTCTTGTCTTTAATATTTGAACATTCACAATACGAAAAATCCAAATTATTGCTATTAAAATTTTTATATCACAAACCTTGTGCCACGCACACCCTCTCCATACTCTCTCTCTTAAATTTCGTATTTCAATATGTATATATGGAAAAAACTCGAGTTATTGCTATTGAAAATTTCAAACTACAAACCTTAGTGCACCACTGCTCTTTTACCACTATATCTCTTGTGTTCTGTGTTTCAAAATGTATAATCCAAAAATATTTTTGTGACTGAGTTTTTTCGAACTACAAACCCTTGGTTACGCCTATCCACTAACAATTATTTTCTTGAATTTTGTATTTCAACATGCATAATACAAAAACCCTAGTTTTTATTATTGATTTTTCACATAGCAAACCCAAGGCCACTCCCACCCCCTCGATACGCTCTATAGTGTTATGTGATTCTAGATATATATTTCAAAAACCCTAATTATTATCATTGAAAAATTTCAGAAGAAACCCTAGGCCACCCCCACCCTCTCGATACTCTCTCTCTCTTTCTTTAATATTTGAACATTCACAATACGAAAAATCCAAATTATTGCTATTAAAATTTTCATATCACAAACCTTGTATGCCATGCACACCCTCTCCATACTCTCTCTTTAAATTTTGTATTTCAATATGTATAATGCAAAAAACTCGAGTTATTGCTATTGAAAATTTCAAACTACAAACCTTAGTGCACCACTGCTCTTTTGCTACTATATCTCTTGTGTTCTGTGTTTCAAAATGTATAATCCAAAAATAATTTTTGTGACTGAGTTTTTTCGAACTACAAACCCTTGGTTACGCCTACCCACTAACAATTTTTCTTGATTTTGTATTTCAACATGCATAATACAAAAACCCTAGTTTTTATTATGATTTTTCACATAACAAACCCTAGGCCGCTCCCACCCCCTCGATACTCTCTATAGTTTATGTAATTCTAGATACATATTTCAAAAAACCCTAATTATTATCATTAAAAAAATTTCAGAAGAAACCCTAGCCACCCCCACCTCTCGGTACTCTCTCTCTTGTCTTATATTTGAACATTCACAATACAAAAAATCTAAATTATTGCTATTAAAATTTTCACATCACAAACTTGGGCCATGCACACCCTCTCGCTACTCTCTCTCTAAATTTCATATTTCAATATATAATGCAAAAAACTCGAGTTACTGCTATTAAAAATTTCAAACTGCAAACCTTAGTGCACCACTGCTCTTTTGCAACTCTATCTCTTGTGTTCTATGTTTCAAAATGTATAATCCAAAAATAATTTTTGTGACTAAGTTTTTCGAACCACAAACCTTTGGTTATGGCTACCACTCACAACTATTTTCTTGAGTTTTGTATTTCTACATGCATAATAAAAAAACCCTGGTTATAATTATTGATTTTCACACAACAAACCCTAGGCCGCTCCCACCCCTCGATACTCTCATTAGCATTATGCGTTTCAAGATCTATATTTCAAAAAACCCTAATTATTATCATTGAAATTTTTTCAGAAGAAACCCTAGGCCACCCACACCCTCTCGGTACTCTCTCTCTCTCTCTCTCTTTCTTTAATATTTGAACATTCACAATACGGAAAATCAAAATTATTGCTATTAAAATTTTCACATCACAAACCTTATGTCATGCACACCCTCTCCGAACTCTCTCTCTTAAGTTTCGTATTTCATTATACATAATGCCAAAAAACTCGAGTTATTGCTATTGAAAATTTCAAACTACAAACCTTAATGCACCACTGCTCTTTTGCTACTATATCTCTTGTGTTCTATGTTCAAAATGTATAATCCAAAAATAATTTTTGTGACTGAGTTTTTTCGAACCACAAACCCTTGGTTACGCCTACCCACTAACAACTGTTTTCTTTAATTTTGTATTTCAACTTGCATAATACAAACACCCTAGTTTTTATTATTGATTTCACATAACAAAGATTAGGCGCTCTCACCCCTCGATACTCTCTATAGTGTTATGTGATTCAAGATACATATTTCAAAAAACCCTAATTATTATCATTAAAATTATTCAGAAGAAACCCTAGGCCACCCCACTCTCTCGTACTTTCTCTCTTGTGTTCAGTATTTGAACATTCACAATACAAAAAAT
>JAGSPU010001183.1:0-26651 GCA_019321725.1 Paulownia fortunei
ACTCATTTTCATGTTCCCGTCATTTCTAGGGTTGGTTTTCATGGAAAAATGAAAAAAAAATTGGATTAGTTATGTTTCTATATTGCCTATATAGGTTTGAAATTGAAAATGTACTTGTTTTATGGTCTTTTCTGCATAAAAAATGTGAAATGTTTGTAGATTTGAAAATGACTTATGGTAGATATATAAAAATATTAGTATGTTTGAAAATAAATTGTATTTATGATGAAAGTAGGTAAAACAAATGAATTTTTAGAGTTTCAAATAGTAAAATATGGAAAGATGCCCTTTGGAAATGAAAACAAATTGGCCCCTAAAATTACTGATTTCTGACTAGCATGCCAATCTGATTTGGTGAATATTTCATGTCATAGTTCAATTAAAGAGTAACAAATTCAAAAACCCAAAATCACATGGCAAAATAAAATCTAAAAAGTTGAAAGTCTATAGAAAATCATACCAATTGGTAGAATATCCTCATCCAATTCTATATTCCTATATAGAATGGAAGTTTTTCTCAAACCAAACAATAATGCAATATACAAAACAATGCTTGAAGTTAAGAAATAAACAGTTTTCCGTGACAAAATATCACCTCATCCATTTCTAAGCTCCTATTTATCGTTATTGTTGAAATGCAAAACTTGAAGTTACGAAAGAAACATTTTCCTGAAACAAGTATCACCAGCTTGCCAACAAAGAATATCTAAAACTCACCATAACCCGCTACAAATCCTATTAAATCCAAATGAATCCTATTTTTACATTATTACATAAACTAAAATTTATTTTAAGCGGGTTTCACAAACTCAACTTCTTTCACACACAGCAGAAAAGAATTGCAATCAAGTGCACCCCACTACCCAAATCAACAAAGCCAAATAACTAAAATCAGCATTGCAATTAGCCGTTCAGTTCTACCAACATCGATTACAAGCTGAAAAAACAGCACCATCGAACTTATAGACCCTTTAAATACACAGATGCAGTAGAAAAGTACAATCCAAGTGCATTAACATGAAGAAAAATTTACATATAAAACAAAATCAAAGCAAATACAAGGGGCTTGTTTGATGTTATTTCCCCATAACGTTTTTTTTCTCCTAGAAGGCCAATGTGTTTGGAGACTGTTGTTTTGAACAAATACAATTTCATTCTCCCAAAATACTTATCAATCATACTTTTATCAAATAACCATATATCTTACTATACCCCGCTAAGTTCACCAAAACCATATTGATAATATATCTCAAATTAAAAATATTTTCAACTAACGGCAACAAACAACATTTACAAATATCAACAATTATTTGCAGTTGCGAAAATATCTTCTAAAATACATCATATTTTTTCCCAATAATATATCCAAATACATTCTCATTCTGGACATATTCTCAATCCACTACTTACAATACATTCTCCCATAATAATTTCGGGAATAATTTCCTGAAATGCTATAAATAACACCAAACAAAAGGGATTTTTTGAAAAACAAAATAGAAGTAAATTTGAATTTAACCTAGAATACTCACGAAGATATCAAGCCCGCTGACGAAGAAAACAAAACCCTACAAACAGATAGGAGAAAAGAAGTGTGTTTCACCAGTGATCAGAGAAGTGAGAACTCAACGACAGAGCAGGTAAACAAAAAATACGGCTGTAACTATGAAAAGGTGTATGAATGGTATTTCTGCTAATTATGTAGCTTTGGGAGATATTGCACTAATTCATTTTTGTATGTTCTACGCCATTTTTATTGGAGATTGTGAATCTTTGGAGTAATACGCGGCGAAAGATTAAAAGGCATTGGACTGTTTGTTTTTGGGGAGTGGGGCCGGGGGTGCAGGGAGAGTGTGTTGGAGAAGATGGATTTGCGTCCCCATTGCCATTGTTTTAGTAAAAACGGCACAATTGTAATTGACATGCAGGGAATAAAATTAATTTAATAATAAAATAATATTAAAAAATAAATTATATTAGTATAGCATTTATTATATTTGATGTTAAAAAGAAATAAGAAAATAAGACAAATGATCATTTTTAACTTGATTATAATCTCATGAATGAATGATAATTAAGAATGAAAGATATGATGTAATAAAATTATTTTTAATAATTAAATTATTCTTTTATAATAATTATTCAAATAAAAATATTATTTAATATATTATGCATACATGAATGTTAGTCATGCTAAACAATAAATAATATATATATACACACACACACATACATACACAAATATAGATAAAACCTTAAATTGGTATAAATCTATTTTTTATTAAAAAAAATCAATAAATAAAATTACTATATTTTTTTTATTGACTAAATTGGAAGAAACAGTTGAAGAAAACAATGCATATAGGTAATATAATTTTTTATGTAGGTTCAATTTTATTATCGATGATAATAGTTTCAGATAAAACACGAACAATTTTTAATCCATTTTGTTTAAGATAGGTTTTGAAATCACAAATAAATTTGGAACCGGGTCTCATGATTTAGTTTTCAAAAATCTTTTATATATATACTCATATATATAATATAAATATAATAATCTTATACATTAAAATAATAATATAAAATTAATAATAGTTAAATATATTAAGGTAACAAGTATACCTAAATTTTTTATTTTTTAAAAATTAAAACCATGTACATATAAATTAAATACTTATTTTTAGTTAATAATATTATTTTATCATATTTAGAAAATTAAGGTGAAATTATTTTTAAAAAAATAATAATATTCTTAAATTTATAAAATAGGATCCAAACTCGCTGACTCTCGAGTTTGGGGTTGGATTCAGATTCAGGTTCAGGTCCAAGTGCACAAAAATCTTAATGTGTCAGAACCCAACCCAATCACTTGTTATATCTAAATTTTATCAAATATTTTATTAAGTTTAGAATGATAATTTTATCAAAGTTAAATATAAATTCATTCATAACCGATTGATAATGGTTAAAATCATAAGGGATGGAGAAAATGACTAATTCCATAATTTTAGAAATGGTGATTCCTATAAAAATAGAGATTCATAATACTAAATTATACCAATAATGTATTTAGAAATGAACTTGCGAAAACTCTTATTCGATTATCAGATACCAATCATGTTATAAGAGCTCTTTTGATTTTATTTGGAAATCTCCTATTTTTAAGGCAGCGATGTGATTCCATATTTCAAATTTAATGTTTGTGTCTTTTAAAAAAAAAAAAAATATTATTTTTGTTTAAAATTATTTTTTTAATTAAAATAAGAATGAAATACTATTAATTCTCTACTGTTACTTTTCACAATAATTGTATAAAAGTATAATCGAATGAAAGATTTTTAATTTTTGAAACCATCGAAGTAATATAAACTCATCCAATATTATATGATTTTCTTGAATTAGGGTTGAGTTTAAGTTTTGATATAATCAAAAAATACTTCCCCATATCATAATTATCTTTTTAAAATATATCGTGTGTACTAATTTATGTATTAAGAGTAAAAAATTCGAATTGGATTGAGTTCGAGATAGAGATGTAACATAAATTCGTCCTACACTTTAATGCCTTGCTTCTTCAATTGCCATTCTTCATAAAAAGTGGTCTCTGATTGCAGACCCAAACTCAAAATGATTCTTGATTGCATCGGATAGATAAACTAAACATTATCCAACCCGGTTTTAAGATGTGGTCCACCCGTTTCAAAACCTCCAATAAAATTTTCAAATCACACAAAAAGAAAACCTCAACGTGATGGAACAAACTAGCCCATAATGATTTCCTAAGTTATCTGGAGTCTCTAAATCCAAAAAGTTCATATTCACATGGTGGTGGTAGTAGTAAACAGTAATAGTTACACATTCATGTCCAAGTGGATAGCCAGTAATAATCAGGGATACCAACTTGAAAAAAACAAAAAAAGTAATCTAGAGCATCAGCAAAAGCCGAAGCGAAGCCTAACAGAAACTGAACTTCAGAATATAGCCCAGACCCCAGAGTGGTCATTACTTACAACACAACTACATGCATGCTAATATCTCCAATGGTAATTTCATCAGCACAGCCCAGCACAGAAATTATGACGACTGCACAGAACTTCATTTGGACTTTGGGGTTGCTTTGCACATATTTCTCCATTTATCTTTGAGGTCCATTGTACTACGACTTTGCTGGAAAACACCGGCCCCAAATTCCAAAATTTTCTTCCATGGAATGATTTTATCGTGAGGGCTACAGAGTAACCGCATCCCCTCCTGTTTCAGAGAAAACAGCAAACTATTCTTGAGCAAAGGACTAAGAAGCACAAATCACAAAAGTAAAAACTACCAATAAAAGTATACTGAAAATAAACTCTCGAACTATATCTTTAACTGTAGAAGCCCAATTTGCTTTTTTCCCAAAAACAAGAACTCAACAATAAACCAACTTGTACAGAGAGAGCTCTAATGATCAAAAGGATACGGTATAATCTTACACCTGCTATACTCTGAGTATGCAATTGCTTGTCACATCATGTGAAGCGTAGATTCTTTATTTTACTTCGGTTGAAAAAGAAGTCCAACTTCTAATCAAGGTAAAAGATAAATATCTTAATCCCATAGCCCAATAGAAAGGAAGCTTAAGAGTAAAGTGCAAGATCTTTGCTGCTTGGAATAAAAGGAACCTAGATCCTGACAGGATAGAACCACAAGGCTAGTTGGAAAAAAAACATTTATATTTCTATATTACGAGAAACTATTCTTTACTAAGGGTTGAAGGACAAAGCAGACCTGTTAAATGATACAGTTACATAAACCTTTTGTCATTGAGTGTAACAGAGACTAGGGAGCTTTGTTTTCAAAGGGCATAACAACTGGAAATATAAAGCATAGCAGGATCAAAAAGTAACTTTAATTTGCATTAAAGCTATGTGACACCCCTTTATTGTACATGCGCATTTGACTATTCAGATGTGGAATCTGCAAATTAGATGGGGGGAAGGAGAATACAGGTCAAATACATTAAGAAAATATTTCTACCTTTAATGTCTCTTCTTCTTCACTAGTCCACGGGAGTCTTTTCCGCCTCAATTGAGGAATTGCTGGATATGAGCTGCAGATGAAGATAAAGATCATCCTTATTATTACTTATGTTCATAAGTGGAAAAGCATCCTATCTATCAACATTTGCAAGGATTTTTTATTTGAGTTATTCAGGCTGGCATTTTCTGACAGGATTATTCCTATTTGTTTTGATTTCCAAATGCAGCGACCTCAGCCCCCTTCTTTTATGTACCTCATAGTTTGAATCATTTTATCCATATCTTGTTTCCATTTTTATTTTCTTTCAAAGGAAAAACAATAGTCATGTACACGATTACTCATCTGGAATAGAAACCTAAATATATGCCAAGGAAGATTGCTAAAAGACATTTGTGCTTCGGATGTGGAATAGGATCTAATACCAATAAATCAACCAAACATTATTTGAACCTTTTGATGATCATTGCATTTCTGAATGCAGAAGTAACATCTTGCGATAAGTATCATCTTCTTGAGACAAATAATTGGAATATATAAACACAGACACCACGTCCTTTTCGTATTCAGAAAGAAAAGAACTTACTGTTGCCTTTCTTGCTTCCGAACTCTTATAAAGTACTTGGAAGCACCACAGTTCTCATTTCCTTCTTCAGATGTTTCTTCTGAATCAGCAGATTGAGAACTTTGTGAGAATTTGTTTTCACGAGGTAAATCTGTTTCTGGTGGACACAAAATTCCCTTCTTGTATCTGATATCGGCATGCTTCTTACTCCCGTCACTTCCCTCTGAAACCTGGCAGGATGTATTTTCACCCTGAGATTTATGAATTGCCAGTGCAGCCATCTGGTGTTGTCCATAAACTCTCGGAGATTGGGACACTTGCCTTGTCCTCTTCCCCTCTCGCTTGGTTTTATTCAAAGTGTGAGCTATTCTATTGGTTGAGTCTACAGCTTTTCTTCCAAAAGAGGCACTGTAACCAGAGCGTAATTCTGAAGGCCCTGCCTGTTCATATTCCAGTTTCTTCCTACGCTGACGAGTACTGACCTTTTTGACAACATCTCTCTCGTTCAGTTCATTACTTTTAGGCAAACCGTCATCCTGTTCCAAATGATTTTGCTTTATCCTACATGATCTCTGAGACTGTTTCTTTGATTCTTTTTGGGTCCCCAAGCAAATAAAAGTTGCCAAGTTATTTCTTGCCAAGGAGGCCTTTTTCTTAATTTCCATGTACTCTGAGATTGCTCGAGAATAAGCACAAAATGGGCAGTAAAATTTCCCCCTTGCGTCAAAGCTTGCATCTGAACCCACACAGCTCTGATGAATCACTAGAGGGCAGGAGTTAGCACTACAAGCCAGTAATTTTCCACCCTTGTTACATTTCACACAAAGATTTAGCTCTCTCCAATCAATTGTTGCCAAAGAATCTTGACTGTACGTGCACTGAGAGCTCAAAAATGTTTTCTTCTTTGTATCAATATTAGTCCTCTCATCATGATAGCCATCACTATCAGTAAAAATATTGACATCTTCTTCAGCTTCACCGACATTTGGGGCATTTCTTAGAACATTTTGCTCAAATTTATCCATGTCATCATTAGTTGTTATGAGCCGATGAAATTCTCTCTTATCACCTTCTGCATTCTGATCCTCATGAACTTGTCTCTGTTCCCCATCAAATTTGTCATTCGGCAGTTCAGTGCCACAATGAGGAGCCTGCTTTTCATGAGGCAAAACTTCATCATGGCCAATAAGACCATTCAATGAAGTACACTCGTTATTACCATCTCCAGGAGGTCCATTTTGCCCCATGACGTCTACATGAGTCTTTTTCCCTAAGCTGCACCTTTCTTCTTCACTGTATCTTTTAGATGTATCTGCTAACAGATTTTGATCTCTCCACTTAGTTGTCGCCAAGGTATCTTGCCTGTGTGCGCACTGACGACTGAAAGAAGCATCATTCTTTGTAGCAATATCAGTCCTGTCATCATTGTTCCCATCAGTATCAGTAGAAATATCATCATCTTCCTCCACTTCACCAACATTCAAGATATTTCTTTGAATATTTTGCTCAAACTTATCCACATCTTCATTAGTTCTTTTAAGGTCACAAAAACCTTCCTTGTCATCTTTTGCTTCCTCAATGTTATGGTCTTGCCCCTGTTCCTCCTCAGATTTGTTATTTAGTTCAGTGTCACAATGAGGAACCTGCTTTTCACTAGGCAAAACATCATCAGGACCAACAAGCCCCTTCGAAGAAGTACATTCATTATTATCATCCTTACCATTTAGCCCCATGCCCCCAACACGAGTTTTTCTTCCCAAAATGCACCTTTTTCCTCCATTGTGTTGCATAGATTCTGTAGACATATCTACTAATAGTGTATCTATACCTGAAGATAACAATTTCTCACCTACATATTGTTCACTGCAAATAACATCATGCTTATACTTCTTGGCAGATTTTATATGGGTTTCACAGCCATTCTTCGATAGGATCAGGTTTTTACATGACTTTCCTCCTGCATTTTCACTAGTGGCTCTTCTTTTCCTGTTAACTGGTACTAAGTTTTCATCAGGCAAATCTCCGTGCAAGGGACAACTATCATTTGTATCACTTCCTTCAAGTCTAGGTGTATTGCCATTGCAATTACCATCGTCCACAGGGGCATCATGCTCAGGTTGATTCCCAACTGGCAAACCACTTTGTTCTTTCAAAGATGCAAGAAAAGAATGGCTTCCTGTAAGTATTGCATCCTTCAGCTGTTTTAAAAGAAAGCAAGGAAGATTAGAACAAGCAAAAGTGAAGTCAACATCTTTTTAGTATTTTTGTTGCTTAAATGCGGTATAGAAAGGTGAAACAGCTCCACTCACCTGTTGTAGAGCATATTTAGCCAAGCTAGATCTTTTATGCTCTATAAAGGGCTGAAGATCCCATTTCGACATCTCTGGTCCAGGAGGTTTCAGATGTGATGGAGATGTCTGTCAATAATTACAAAATTATCAGTATTAGCACTTCCCTGATGACTCAATTTTGTTGGCATATTGGCTTGCTTATTAATGTAAATTCTAAAAACTAAACACGTGATGTACCTCGGTCAATATTCGTCGAAGGACATCTTCGCAACTGTCAGATGGATCTAATCTAATTTTTTGACTTGAGGCGGAAGATGCAGGATTGGCACGAGCTCCTTGACCGAAGAAACTCTCTAAAATTCTCAAGGACACCAATTCTCTTGCATTTCTACCGAGATCATCAGATATTTCCGGAGTCTTCTCAAGTAAATCTATGACCATGAATACAAAACTAACTTTCAAGTCTCTCAACAACAAATGACCAAAGCCATTAAATTTTTTTTTTATGAGATATAAAAGGTACTGCCATGTTTACCTAGTAAAAGAGATATATCTACTTGGTTAGAGCGTGCTAGTGTCTCAATGACCCAGATCCGTGGAAGAGGTGATGTACAGGAAAGCTGGCAATCCATAAAAGACTGTTTCAAAGCTTCAACAATGGTACCCTGTTATTCATAAGTGGCTTTGTAAAATGCATTAGTGAGAGCAGCATAAGATATTTCAGCATTCAAGTAACTATGTGAAACAATACTGTCATGGGCTCACACCCCTATCGGAAGGTCGTAGTCACCGGATATCAAACAGTATATTAGGACACCCACACAACTAGAAACAAAATAAATTCTCGGGACTGCTCCATTTGATTCCCACAATTGATAAATATCATGTTATATGAGCATCTATTACAAACAAATGTTAATAAAATAGTCAGCTCAATGTGATAACCCAAAAAAAAAAAACATTAAATCCAAATGTCCAAGGAATACAACTTCGAAAAGTGTTAATTATCAATATGTAATTGAAAGGTTCAATAGGCAGGGAAAAAAATATCTAAGCTGCAAGCTGATCATAACATAAATCTCCTTCAATTTGACCACAGCATCAACCACCCAATCAACAAAACTTAATAGTATTTTCCATTGAGAGGGTGAGCTCAACAGCTCATCAAGTAGCCAAAACTCCCCCTAGTGTCAGACAAGCACAGATTTTTTTCTCTTCAATAACGCAAAATCAATATAAACATTTCGTACAGTCATGTACAATGTAAAATAATATGTGATAATTACAAAAAGGAACTTATTGAAGTATATAAAAACTATTTAACAAATGTAACCATGGTCACATATAATCCTTGTGACGTGGCATCAATAACCTACGTTAGTCCCAGTAGCTAAGCCGGTAAACAATGTTCAATTATGAAATCAACAGACTTCCCAAAAGAATGCTAATCAACAGCACCCAATAATCTGAGTTCCATATTAATCAATATACACACCAAAGGCCCGTAAGGTCAAATAAACAGGCTGAAAGGATCCCAACCAGATTGACAATTTTCAGCAACAATTTAAGAAAAGAGAATTACAATTTTTATGATCAATGTTTGCAATAGATTTTCTTAGAAAGACTTGTATCATTCCACTGCAGGGATCATAGCTTGGTTCTATTTTACAATAATAATCCATCCTCATCCTGTAATATAGAGAAACAAACAGTAGAACAGGCTCCAGTCACTTTCCTCAATTGCTAATGCTCAAGCTTCCAACAATATGAATTCTTACTCGAGTCCAAATGAATCTAGAGTTTGAATGATAAGATAAAGGAGGACTGAATCAGGAAAGATTGCCTCAGTTCGGATTGCAGGCTATCCTGAATTTTATCAATCATATGCATGACTAACAGGGCATTCTTCTAATGAATGTAGTTTGCAAAGTACAGGAAGGGTTCCATTTGGTACAATTGATATAAACAATTTCATTAGTTCCCTGCAAGATGGAGGACATAGTGTTTTTAGACCCCTGTTCCTTCAACCCTCGATTCTTTTCAGTTTTATCTTTTCCTTTGCTTTAGAAGTCAAGCTGGCTGTTAACATTTCTCTGATGCACGTCTAGAGTCCAATGGACCCCTAACCAAGCCACTCAAAGATTGCTTATTTCCATATTCCATGTAAACAGTCCTGCTCAGTTACTTATTTGTTGAATAAAATCCAAGTGTTGACTACCAGAAAGCTTCATTCTCAGTAACAGACATCTGCATACCAGATGGTTCATATCTAGCCAACCACAAAGTGTAGATAAATAAGTATGTGCATTAGCATTTCATGAACGCCATCAAGTACATGTATGATAATCACCTGCTGCACGGCTTATTACATACACATCAATCTTGACACAGGCATTTCACCAAACATATGGAGAACACAAATTTTTCTTAGTATGTAACAATAGAAACCAGAATATTTCTACTATCCTGCTGTAAGCTTCACACAAGCAATTCGTCAAACATGTGGAATCATTGAATTCCTCTGTAAATTTCAATTCAAACCGGAATCCCATCAAATAGCAAATAAAATCTGACATCGTCAACACCATTTATAAACAACTCATTCAGCTATATTTTTCTTCTTTTCTCCAGTGCAACAGCAAATTCTTATAAAACACCGACTTTAATAAAAATCCATCACCACCGTGTGAACCCAATAAATCAAAACCATACAGCTCTGTTTCGAGTAAAAGAGATATGAATATTACTTTGTGATACCTTGGTGTGTTTTTCTCCCCTTCCAATCTCTGATGGGACATGGGGCACCACTTATTAACTGTTTTCCCACCTCCTTTTCACCTAGCCAAGTGAACTCGATACAAGCATCTTTCCTAGTAAGAGACGTGCTGGCTAAAATGTTCTCTTTTTGTTGTTATTTTTTTGAAGTCCTGATTTACAATGGAAGCACTCCAACATAAAAGTACTATTCAATTTGACTCTATTGGAACATCAAGTCCAAATACTTGGTATTAATAAACTAATTAAACTGAATTCAGGCATTATAAACATATAATCTACTACTTATTCAGCCTTGGTTTTTAGATATACCTAATTCTTATTTCCAGACAATACATCCACTCAACAAAAGAGATATCTTTTTGTATGATATTTTTCCAAGACTTTTCTCTAATATGGAGACTCAAATCACTCCATCCTATTCTTGATACCATTAACAAAATCCTATTCTCCCATCTGGGCATCAAATTTGCCCCTAAATACAGGTAAAAGTTCTCCTTGCTATCTGCCTTTAATGGCAAAAGATAACCCAAGGAAGATGACAATAACAGCATAGTTAAGAGGAAGCTCTAAAATGTACAAATCCTTTTTACTGAAAACAAAAGGTCAAATACGTGGAAAACTGAAATAAATCATACTTATTTGCATAGAGCGATAGGTGATAATGAGTCCCATCCTCTTGCCTTCTATCACTAAGATGCAGCAAACATAGAGACTTGTTCTGCCAAGCTACAGAAAGCAGTCACATATCCTATCTCATGCACGGAAATCATCTCGATTTCATATTTATCATCCTCCATCTTTTTCCCTTCTATATCACACAATATATAAAAATTCCCTTTTAATTTTCCTTTCCCCTTCAAGAAATTCATCCTCTTCCAACTTTCCTACATCGCGAACAAAGCACATAACAAACTTCACAGTCCCTCTCTTCCATATTCGAATTTCTAATCTTACAATAATCACAAAAAGATACCCCCAACATACCATTTCATTAATTGAGAACATAGAAAAATACACAAAATTGTCATCAATTTTTTTCTTTTCATGCGCACACATGAGTGAAACATATCCGTATACAAACATGTATGCACATAAATACACCATAATAAAGTAAATTCAAATGACAATAGGGAGAGAAAAAATCACCGGAAAATACACGAATTCTCGAGAATCTTGGGTTAAACCTGCATACTCAATCTGGGACCGCTCAATTGCCTTTTCGCGTTCATAAATCTAATTACGGAAAGCTATACGGATTTTTTCGAGTCATTGGGTTAAAACCTGTATGTTCAATCTGGAATTTCTGCCGCTTTTCGCTTTGATAAATCGTAATTATGCGTAGAACATGCGGGGCGATTGTCCCTTCGCGCTCTCCCTTCTAATCGGGGGCCCAATTAGGGTGTCCGGCCTGCTTATATTTTAGGGCCGGGTTTTTCGTTTCGATTGTTTTACAACATATAGATACAAGTTACTTTATGTTGTTGTTATATGTATATTTCTTGCATTCACTTTCAAAACATGAAAAAAAAATTGTATATATATTATAGATATTTTATCTTATGAATATGTCTCAATTTATAGATAATTTTTTAATAATGATTAAATTTTCAAAGAAACTATTGAGACTTTATTTTATCCTATAAAAATAAAAAAATACTTGTAAATAATTTTACTATGACTTTTTAAGTTGCTAATAAAAATTAATAAAATATTATTTATCGAGTATAACGAAAAATATGTGTAAACGTGTATTAAATAGTTTAACTTAAAAACACAAGTATTTTACGCCAAGTTCAGGATGCATACGAAAATAAAAATATTTTTCATATGAACATGTATTATACATACATTAAACAAGTTTTCACTAATAGAAGTTTTAGCAATTTATATGACACAATGGAATTTTTATTCTTATCTCAATTTTGTGGATAATTGCCCACTCGGTTCGGTTCTCAATGAGGCAATAGATCTTTTTCCCAAATGAGGGGAAAGTTGTGCTACAAAATAATAGAGGAAAATTATTGTAGTACAAAAAAATATTATTATTGCTAGATTAGAAAATAAAATGTACATTTAATTTTATTTAACTATTTTCTACATCCACATCGCCCGTATGCGTAACACTTTCATAAATAAACGACTAAATTTATTTAGTTAAATCTAAAATTAATTGTGTAAACTATTAAAAGTTTTAGGTACGTAAATTGTTACCACCTTCTTTGAACACATACGCTTTTGTAAATCGTGGTTTATATAGAATAATAAACGAATTTTCTTAAGTTGTGATTTTAAAAGACAGTGTGCTACGAGACACTTTTTTCATAAGGGTACATGAAAGGACCACATTTGTTAACTAAAAGTGCGCTGAAAAGAAGAATTTACTTGAAAATAGAGCAAAACCAGCTATATGTTAGTTGGGTACAATTAAAGTTCGGGATTTAATTAATAGAAATCCAAAAAATATACCAATAAATTTAAATAAGATATTAATAGAAATCCAAAAAATATACCAACAAATAGAAAGAAAAAAAAAAATACACAGAGACTATAGACTTATAGACATATGTGGTTTGAAAAAGTCTGCTATGTCCGCAGTAGTTTATATTCGTCTGCTATGAGAGAAAATTGCCACACACTCAAACTAAATATAAAAAAATTATTGTACAACGATTTTTAAAGTTATTAAAAAATATTTTTTCAACTTTTTTGTATTATCCCATTCATAACTGAAAATTTGTGTCTTACTAATAGAGATAATAATAAGGTGAGTTTAAACTTATTTTTGTCCCACATTCACTCTTCTTGGTGCGATTTTAAATTATAAATGAGTATAGATCGGGTCACAAAACTTGACGATATAGGTCTGAGTTTTACCAAATCAAATTTGAATCCGCCACGTTAGTATCTCTACTCACGAGTATGGCAGAAGCACTCATATTTATAAAAGTAAGATGGTGTTTGGTTGATCTTATAAACTTTTTAAAATATCTTGAAAGATGTTTGAGAGTTTATAAAATTTATTAAAGTGTTTTGTAAAGTATAATCTACCAAAATAAGATGTTAGGATTTTATAAGTTATTTTTGAAACAGTACTAGTTTTAAAGATTTTATAAGCTCTTATATTTTATAAAATATTTTTGAAATTTATAAGATATTATATTTTATTTAAAAAATTAGTTGTTGAAGTGTTTTGATAAAATAAGATGATAGTAATAATAATTTTATAATTATAACTATCAAAATTAAAGAAGATTGTTAAAATAAAATATATTTTAAAAATATAAGAAACGTTTGGCTAAACTTATAAGTTTTTCAAAATATCTTATAAGCTGTGCAAAAGTGTTAGGTAATTTTTTGGTAATTTTTTTTGAAAAGCTTATAAGATTGAAAAAAAGTTGTTTGAAAGCTTATAAAATTCTAAAAAACAATATCTCCATCCCAACGTATTTTCAAAATAATATCTTATTTTAACAAATTTTTTTAATTTTAATAATTTTAATTATAAAATTATAATTACTAATATTTTAAAAGTTCTATAATCTTATTTTGTCAAAACACTTCAACAATTTATTTTTAAAATAAGATCTAACATTTTATAAGTTTCATAAATATCTTATAAGATGTAGGAATTTATAAATATTTTAAATAAGTTTAACCAATTAGGATTTTCTTACTTTTTTTTTAAAAATAACTTATAATTTTAACATTTATTTTGAGAGTTTATAAGTTCTTTTTTTAAAAAAATTACCAAATATTTTTAAACACCTTATAAACTCTCAAATATCTTATTAGATGTTTTAAAAAACTATAAGCTCAGCCAAATACAGGATATCGTAACTTATTTTTAAAATAAAATTTTATTTCAATAAACTTCTTTAATTTTGATAATTTTAATTTTAAAATTACCATAACTAACATTTTAAAAGTTCAATGATCTTATTTTATCTAAAAATTTCAGTAATTTATTATTAAAATAAGATTTAACGTCTTATAAATTTAAAAATATTTTATAAGATGTTTTTAATAAGATCTTATAAGTTGCTTGACTATTACTTTTCTTCGAATTAGAGCCCCTAATTTTCAAATTATTTGGAGACTAAAAATCATATCAAAGTACAAGCAATAGAATCAAGTAATAATTTTGTTGGAAGTATTGTAATACTTTTCTAATTCTTAAAAAAAAAATGACATTCACAATATAGGTTCATGTTTTAAACAACCAAAAGACTTCATAATTTGAAATCATTAAATAAATTTCTTAAGTAGGAGTTAATAAGTCTTTTCTCTAAAATATCCAAAAAAAAATTCAAAATATATAGGAAAAAAAGAGTTAATATCATTTTATCCCATTTTACTTTTGTTGAGTATTATTTTACTTTTTATACTCTCAATTGTCTCACTTTTCCTCCTTATACCATCATGGTGTCTCACTTTACCCCATTGTACTATTATTTATCTCATTTTACCCCATTGTAATTTAAAAATATTAATCAAATTACCCTTACTTATTATTTATAGTAAAATTATATTAAAAAGTTCTAAAAAAATAGACACGTATTTATATATTAATATTTTCAACCTAATTAATAACACTTACTATTAAATTCGTTTGAAATTTTATTGTTCTTAAAATCTAATAGCTATTTTTTTTATAAACGTAGTTCTTATTAAATTTCTATATCGTATGATATTTTTTATTAACTAATATATTTTACTTATAAATTTTTTACTTATCATAAATATAAAAAATATAAAACATATTTCTAAAAAATATTTTGTTAAATATGTAAAATATTAGTTTCTCATTGTTAATGGAATTATCAAAATTTCATAAACACAATATTAAATTCAACACAAGTTATTTTTAGGTATAATTTAATAATATTAAATAAATTATAAATAGTTGAATTATCATAATTAAATTGATACTATGTTCTATTTAAAAATATCATAGTCATTTGAGTATTTAATTTTATTACTATTACTTGATTATAATGATTATTTTTTAATATTACATAGTTTTCATGAACTTATGATAATTCCATTAATAAAAAGAAATTATTTGGTGATATTTATGTATTTAATAAAATATTATTTAAAAATATTTTATATATTTTTTGAATTTATATTGAGTAGAAAATTCATAAGTAAAGTGTATTACCCAATAAAAAATATTCTACTATATACTAATTTAATAAGAACTATGGTAAATTAAAAATAACTATTAAAATTGAAAAATACAATAAAAATTTAAATAAATTTAATATTAAGTATTAATTAATCAAATTTAAAAATATTAGAATATAAATATAAGTCTATTAATTGTATAATAATTTAAAAAAAATTTACTATAAATAATAGGTAAATGTAATTTAGTTATTTTTTTTAGAGTAGAATGGGTAAAGTGAGACAATGATAGTACAACATAGTAAAGTGAAATAAAATAATAGTACAAGAGGTAAAGTGAAATAATTGATAGTACAATAAAATAAAAGTAATATTCAGTATAAGGTAAATTGGAGTTAACAAAAAAAAAAAAAGGATAATTATCATAAAATACTTTTTTTAACATATTAGAGGCACCCCTTCTTTTCTAAAATGCCCACTGCTTCACTTGCGATAACAAAAAGTTAGCTCAACTTTTAACTGTTTAACAAACCTAGATGGTATTCCATTCTATCTTATACGACCCCATAAAATTTTGAAAATAATACAAGTTTTATATGTAAGATTATTAAACTTTCTCTCAAAAAATTAAAAAACTATTTTTTATTGCTTTTGAAAAGAAAAAAAAAATCAATCTCACCCCAACATGAATTTTCTAACTCGTCCCTCCTTCCAAACCCTTTTATCAACAGACATACCATCCTTGATCCTTTATTAAGACGGCAGAAGAGTAGTCTTTTTCTCGAGTTTTATAATTCATTCATTTGTTTTCCTTTCTTTTCCCTTGCGAGGTAATTCCACAACTGCCTTGTAGAAATGGAAATCATACTTATTTTTTGCAAATTATTTGAGTGTTTGTGGTAACATGTTCATTTTTTCGTTAGGATTTTCTGCTGTGTCAAAAACAGATTCAGGAGCATAGAACCCATAATTGTTTCTGTAGGAAAAAAAATCATATTTTATTGTGACAAGTTTCACGATAAAACTTTTTTTTTCTTTTTATAACATCTAAAAATGAATATAGAGTATTTTTGTGAAATTTTCAGGATTTTTGTAATTATAAATAAATTTATAAAAATCTTTGCACCATGCTTCCAAACAGTGTCCTTTTCATAGATAAATGGTGTTTCAGAAATTATATAACCATGATATGGGTCTCTTTTGAATCTAATTTCTTTTCTTTATTCAAATAATAAATTTTCATAATATACATAGATATTTATTTTTCAAATTTTTTTTGAAGTAAACTGCCAATCTGCATTTTGGTTTATAAGTTAGCTCGGATTTTGAATTTTTTTTACTAATTTACTGAGTGAATATGTTCATCTCATACTTTTCCCGACTATCATAAACTTTCAAAAGAATATACTAATTACATGTTGTGAGATCATAGAATTAGATTACTAGGCTTATGTATGACTTGCTTGTTGTGTGGTCTGAAAGGAGATAGAGTAATAGGTGTATCTTGAAATTTTTATTTGAGTCTTTGTTCCGACCCATAATTTGGACGGACTTTTTGAACTTAGTATTTTAGGTCTATTTAGTACCTTCATGTGACTCGATTATACGTTTCAATTTCTGTTTGGTAAATTCGTTTCTTATACGGAGCGATAAGGTATGTTATATATGTTTGAACATTATATATGTTTTCTTCTTCAAAGTCGTACTGCTAGCTGAATTGTTTTGATAAAGTATGTTGTGATGCATAATTCAATTTTCACATTGTTTTGATATCATTTGGAAAAGATTAGTTATTGAAAAGTGATTTTCATCAAATGTTTCTGAATGATTTTATGAAATTTTGATGTTAGATAATTTCTACATTTGTTAAGTAAAATATTTGTTAGCCTTTTTCATATGCAACGGAGCATTCCCTGAGTCATTTACTAACGTATTTTCTGATTTTTCCCCTTCTAGCATTAGAATGGAACCTAAACGAGACTGTGTAGACCATAACGGAAATGAGTGTTGTTTGTAATAAAATTAGAAATTTACTTTTTGAATCGGAGATTTTCATAGTTATTTCTTTGGACCTTGATATAATCAACATTTTTTCACTGTTTTATTTTTTATTTGTGACTTGGATTTTTGAAGTTCTTGAGATTTAGCCCTTTTAGAATAGAAATTTTAGGGCTCGACAGGATGTGTGTTAAGTGCAAGGCCCACGTCCATTGGCTTGCGCCCTGCCTGCACCATTTTATAACCAAAGCACTAATTAAACTTCATGTTCACGACAAGCATATGTACTGTCAAATGTATATTTAGACTCATAAATAATTTAAAAGACATTTGTAAAGCCATGTGTTTGTGTGATAATTGACGACAAAAAGTATAATAGAGAAATCAATGAGACGGTGCCGGCGTTGAAGATGCTACATTCGATGATTTTCATCAGCTATATATCTCACTACACATTTACATATAATACAAACATCATGCGTACACCACCAAATGTACCATCTACTCGACCGATGAAGCCAAGGTTCAAGCGTAATGAGGGCTGCACAAACAAATCCAGGATTAAAGATTTGGGGGTAGTCAAAAGGTTTTTTTTTTTTTTTTTTTTTTTTTTTTTTTTTTATTTATGTTAGCAAATTAACAATAATATGAATCACATTTATATTTTTTTATGTTAGCCAATGTTCATATCAATATAATGTTGGGTTCGCTATAATCGTAGGGGTATACGCAGCGGAAAATTAAAATTTTTATCAAACATAAATTTAACCCATTTGATTTAAAAGCGATTTTAACGATCGCATTTATTCAACTGAATATATAAATAAATATAAAATCGAATTATACCTTTCTTGCACTCCGGTTGTTGTATGAAACAATTAATTGCTTATCCTGGACTATCAGAACTCACAGGGATCCAAGTGTCTCCCCTCTATCAGGTCCACAATACGGAAGAACAACACCAATCAAAAGGATTCGCTAGTATCCTTTTAATTGTCTACTAATCTAGAATCAGAGTATATTTTCAAGAACAATAAAGATTGATTTTTTAAGTTTTTGAAACAATAATATGAAGATTGATTTTTTAAGTTTTTGAAACAATAATATGAAGAGAATAACAAGAAACTGATTTTCTTTTCTTCTTTTTTCTTTTCTTGGAGAGTAAAAATAGAAAACTTTAAATAAAATATTTTTTGTTCAAATTTTTGAATTTAATTATGTAATTTTCATCCCTCATATATATAGGGCTGAAAATTTTAATCATTTTCCAACTCTTGAAAAGTTTTTCAATTTTGAACTATTTCAAAACCTTATCTAGGAAGGATTCCAAATCTTCCAAGAACTCTTCTCTTTTCTCTCTCCTGTTGTATGTGGACTAATTTGAAACTTAATTAATCATCAAAATTGTCTACATACATTGTTGATATTAATTTGAACTCTTCAAATAATATCAAGATAGATATATATCATATATATATACTATAATTATATTAAATCTTAGTGGCCTATTTTATCCCATAAAATTGGTCACTATATTTATTTATCTATAAATATATTAATTAAATAAATCATATTTATTTAATTTATTATCTTCATACTTTAGTGAGCTTCTTAAGTAATCCACATTTATTTTGGGTTTGGACTAAAAAATCCCCAAATCAATTCAATTGATTCAATCCCAATTTAATCAATCCAATTGATTAATTTAATTTACTCCAATTGGGCTTCCTAATCAAATTAGGTCCAATTAAATAATCCAATTACTTAATTGAATAATTTAATTTAACCATTAAATTAAATAGAACCCTTAATTAATTAATTGATCAATATTAATTAATTAATTTCCAACCATTGGATAAAATCTAAAATTAAAAATATTACTTTCCATAAAGATGTGTGACCCTCTTAGGTTCACTACTAAGCTAGTAGTGGGTTTGCAACATTTGCAACTTATGAATAACAATTATTCTAATTAATTAATCCGCTTGGAATCAACTCCTTAATTCAAAAACCTCACTATCCATGAAAACACCTAGCAAGTAATCATGGCAAACTAGTCTTAGGTGAAATAGCGAGTAAACCTATTTCAATTGCGAGTACCATACACGTACGGTCCTTTCGACAGCTAATCTTCTGATTAAATCTAAGGCATGGATTATAAGTCGAAACCCTAAATGATTCAATAACTGTGATCCCATTTCAAATTCCAATGATTCTTGATGAATCACAATTCATACTGCCTTGGCCAAGATTTTTGAATTACAAACTATGAAAACACAGGAGATTCTCTTGTTTAAAAAGACAAGTGTCGAATTCTATGTTGGCCACTGACAAACCTCCATGCACACCAGTGCAACACCCAACATACCCCCTTTGTGATTGTTAAGCAATCAGAAGATATATCAAAGTGCTGTAGGATGCATACAAGGCTACCATCGTGCCTCAAGTGTGAGGACTAGTCGTGTACTATCGCAACACAGAAATTTTTATTTCGACGGGCAAAGCCTCCAACTAAGAATTTCTTGCAGGCCATATTCGGTGTACTTGTTCCCTAACAAGCACCCACATACATGGACTTACGTCTCTACGCTAATGCCAATGGAATGTGACATCCTCATCTCATGAGCATGCATTATATGTACGAGTCTTACTGAACTATTTGATGTCCCATCTCAAAAAGCTCTCGACTCGGAACTTATTTAAGACTAAAGCCTTAGAGGCATGTTCCATGATCGCCATCATATGCGCGACCATGTCCCGTAGCTAAATTTGATCTAAGGACTTTATCTAATGTGCAGAAATAAAAAATGCAAGACATAAGATAAAGAAAATACCTTTTTATTAATATGATTTCCAATAAGATTGTATTTACAAAAGCAAAAGAGTATAATACACCCAATCTAATTAGGGCGTTGAGCATCCTACTCTAACAATCTCCCACTTGCCCTAACTCCAATTGCCCATGTATCTAAGGCCCATCTTCTCAAGATGTCCGTCGAATATCTTCTGTGCTAAGGGCTTAGTAAGTGGGTCTGCTACATTTTCTGTTGAGGCAACTCGATCTACAATGACGTCGCCTCTACCAATGATCTCTCTGATCAAGTGATATCGTCTCATTATGTGCTTGGATCTTTGATGAGATCTTGACTCTTTTGCTTGTGCAATAACTCTATTATTATCACAGTAAATCATAACTGGATCAACAATGGATGGAATTACACCTAACCCTTGGATGAAATTTCTAATCCAAATAGCTTCTTTTGCTGCATCTGATGCAACAATATATTCAACTTCGGTGGTAGAGTCTGCAGTCGTCTCTTGCTTGGAACTCTTCCAACTGACCGCACCACCATTCAAGGTGAATATGTATCCGAACATGGACTTTGAGTCATCTATATCGGACTAAAAACTAGAGTCTATATATCCCTCCAATTTTAGTTCTCCATTGCCGTATATCAGAAAGATATCCTTAGCCCTTCTCAAGTACTTGAGAATCATCTTAACGACTTTCGAGTGTTCTTCCCCTGGATTGGACTGATATCTGCTCGTGACACTCAGAGCATGTGCTATATCAGACCTTGTACATAATATTGCATACATTATGCTCCATATTGCAGAAGCATAAGGTATGCGAGCCATCCTTTCTCTCTCTTAAGGTGTCTTAGGAGATATAACTTTAGAGAGTGAAATCCCATGACTCATAGGCAGGAATCCTCTTTTGGATTCCTCCATGCTAAACCTTTTTAACACTTTGTCTATGTACATGGACTGGGATAGTTCGATCATCCTTCTGGATCTATCTCTATAGATCTTTATCCCTAGGATAAAAGATGCATCTCCCAAGTCCTTCATGAAAAACTGATTAGATAACCAAGTCCTCGTTGACTGCAACATCCCTACATCATTCCCAATTAGTAGGATGTCATCAACGTAGAGCATATCAAATGTAACTACACTCCCACTAACCTTCTTGTAGACACATGGTTCATCCGGGTTCTTATAAAAATGTTTTGATCGTTTCATCAAACCGGATGTTCCAACTCCTCGAAGCTTGTTTGAGTCCATAAATGGATCTCTGGAGCTTGCAAACCTTTTGCTCGCTCCCGCTGGATATGAAGTCTTCTGGCTGCTTCATATAGATCTCTTTCTTAATGTTTCCATTAAGGAAAGCGGTCTTCACATCCATTTGCCATATCTCATAGTCATAATATGCAGATATGACTAACAATATCCGTATAGATTTAAGCATCGCTACTGGTGAAAAAGTTTTCTCATAATCAATTCCTTACTTTTGAGTATAACCTTTTGCTACCAATCATGCCTTATAGGTCGCTACCTCTCTATCTACTCCAAGCTTCCGCTTGTAGACCCATTTGCAGCCAATGGGAACAATTCCCTGTGTTGGGTCCACTAAAGTCCATACCTTGTTGAAGTATATAGAGTCCATTTCGGACTGCATAACTTCTTGCCACTTCTTCGAGTCGATGTCATACATCGCCTCTCCATAGCTTCTTAGATCATTATCCAAGGAGAGTCCCTTTTCTTTGTTCTCTAACAACAAGTTGTACCTCTTAGGTACCCTTGAAACCCTTTCGGATCTTCGAAAAGATTGTGCCTTAGAGGGTCCAGCATCAGCTGGTGTACCATTTACTGCGTCAGTTGGGGTGTTCTGTGGTTCTTGAACCTCTTTAAGTTCTACGACATTGCCACTTCCATCTGAAAGAAATTCTTCTTCAAGGAAGGTAGCATTCCTCGAAACAAACACCCTTTGTTCCGTGGCATCATAGAAATAGTATCCAATAAACTCCTTTGGATACCCCACAAACTTGCATAAGCTGGATCTCATATCCAACTTATCTCCCACTAGCTGCTTCACATAAGTAGCACACCCCCATACCCTAAGGTATTTATAGGAAGGTGTCTTTCCATACCACATCTCATATGGTGTTTTGGGCACGGCTTTGGATGACACCCTATTTAATAGGTATGCCACCATTTCTAAGGCATAGCCCCAGAATGAAAAAGGTAATGAAGTGAAGCTCATCATAGATCGAACCATGTCCAACAAGGTTCGATTCCTGCGTTCCACAACTCCATTGAGTTGGGGAGTAGCAGGAGGAGTCCACTGTGAGAGAATCCCATTCTCTTTTAGATAATCTAAAAATTATGTGCTTAAGTATTCACCTCATCGATCAGATCGAAGAGTTTTTATACTTAATCCAGTTTGTTTCTCTACTTCAGTTCTGAATTCTTTGAACTTTTCAAATATTTCAGACTTGTACCTTAAAAGGTACACATAACCATACCTAGAGAAGTCATTGGTAAAGGTTAAGAAGTAGTTATAGTTCCCACGGGCACTAATATTTAGTGGCCCACATACATCTGTATGGATCAAATCCAATAGATGCTTGGCTCGCTCCACTTGTCCAACAAATGGAGATTTGATCATCTTTCCTTTGAGGTAGGATTCACAAGTTGGTAGTTCTTGCTCTTTCGTTAGATCAAGCAATTATGCCAATTTGTTAATCCTTTTCTCAGAAATATGTCCTAATCTTGCGTGCCACAGGCTCATTGAACTATGATTATCTAATTTTCTTTTATTTTGTTGAATTATGAAAATGGGGTTATGGGGAGTAATAGTATATAAACAATTCGTCAAAGAACCAAAATATATAAAATCAGAACGTTTGAAAATGGAACAATTTTCATTCTCAATGGTAAATCTAAAACCTTCTCTATCCAAAACTGGAATAGAGATAATGTTCTTAATAATCTCTGGAACAAAAAGATAATTATTTTAAACTATTACATAACCATTCTCTAAAGCCAGATTAACGGTCCCTATAGCTAATGCAGCAACTCTTGCTCCATTTCCTATCCTAAGGACTGTCTCTCCTCCATCCAGCTTCCTACTTCTTGCCATCATCTGCAAATCATTGCAAATATGTGAGCCACAATCGGTATCTAATACCCAAGAAGTATTGTTAACCGATAAGTTAACTTCAACAAAATATATACCTAAACTCTTCAGGCTTGCAAGATACTCATTGCAATTCCTCTTCCAGTGCCCTGGTTTGCCGCAGTAATGGCACTTGTCATTGGCTTGAGAAGAAACCTTTTTGACACTGCCCTTAGCTTTCAGCTTGTTGGGTTTAGAGGAACCCTTTCATTTTTTTTCCTTTCTTGGGCTTTTTAGCCTTTGATCCGGAAGAAGATCCAACAAGCAGAACCGGCTTGTCCTTTTTCATGGTGGACTCAGCCGTCTTTAACATGTTCACAAGCTCAGCGAGACTAGTCTCCATATTGTGCATGTTAAAGTTGATAACAAAGGTGTTAAATGATGGAGGCAGAGACTGCAGCAGAAGGTCCGTATAGAGTTCGTTCTCCATAACGACTCTAATGGACGCCAGCCTTTTAATAAGGACTATCATCTTCAATCCATGATCATGGACTGAAGAACCCTCAGTTATACGACATCTGAAAAGCTCTTTTGAGATCTGATATCTTATCTGCCAAGTTCTTTCACCATACAAATCTTGTAGGTGAATGAGGATCCCATAAGCAGTATCTTGGTCCTCGTTCTGCCTCTGCAGCTCATTTGACATCGATGCCAGCATGTAGCATCGAGCCTGCAGATTGTCATCAACATGACGTAAGTAATCTACATAATCCTCTGAAGTAATATCCTCCGGTGGTACCGAAGGAGGCGCAGTGTCGAGGACATATGCCCTCTTCTCCGACTGAAGAACTATCTTCAGGTTTCTTAGCCAATGACAAAGTTAGGTCCAGTTAATTTATTTTGTTCAAGGATTGTTGCAAGTGGATTCTTTACCATTTTAATAGAATAATCTACAAAACATGCACGAAGCAGAAAATGAGTAAACTATGAGAAAAATATATTCATTTAATATAAGGTCTTTAATACTAAATGTCTCCCACTATTTTTTTCGAATTCCATCACCCCTAATGAAATTTCGGGAAATCAAATTTGCTAGTGAGCTTGAGGTCCAATGAAAATATTTCACACCCCAATTTTATGAGCCCATGAAATATTTTTATCGGTAGACAACTCTTTGACGATTGTATCACTATACAACTCTGAAGTTTGTTTTACCTCACCTCTTCTCATATACCCCAATTTTATGAGCTCATATGGTACTAAGTGTCAAATAATACCTATCAAATATTCGTGTAGTTAGAGCATCAAGATGTCCCACGACTCATGACCAACATAATGACGATTCCATCCCTCGAGCATCTCAATGCTTGGTAGAGATCACAGCTTTCCAACACAAGACCACCCCACGACTCATGGTCAGTGATCAAGTGCGGTAGCGATCGTCATGTCTCTATCTTTGATGGTAGGCATGGAACGATAGGTCCTACCTAACTTGTCCATTTTTGTTTGATATCGAATTTTTCAAAATTCTTTTACTTAATTTTAGTAAATTAAGTGGGGTTTAATTTTATCCAAAACCTCATCATAATTTAAATTAGGTTGGTTATTTAATGCATGACATCATAATATCATTCCGCAAGTATAAAAGCATTAAATAAAATCCTAAACATGCATCTAATACATACTTAAATAAATGGATGATCATGAACCAGTCCTATGCGGTCCATTTGAGCCAAAAATGAACCTAAGGTCAGTCTAAGGGTAATAAAATGGAATAAAACCTATTCTATTATATAATTGTATCCCATACAAACACGAGCCTTCTTTTTGATTCTTCTTCGTCTTTCAAAGAAAAAGAAAAACCTTACCATCTATTCTACTATCTTTACAGAAAATAAAATAACTTCCATAAATGAAATAAGAGGCTCGTAGGCCCCATTTTAAAACCCAAAAATATTAAATAAAACCAATCACATTGGTCCAATAACTTATGATCATCCCATACATGCTCATAATTAACATCATATGTAATTATCAAAATATGTAAATTTACCAAATTGTTAAACGCAATTTTTCTTTTAACTTAGTATAATTTTTAATTGCTTGAAAAACAATTTTTCTTTGAAAAACAATTTTTTAGAAATAATTAAAATTAACATTTAATTTTAATATTCCAGAAAAAAAAAAAAAAAAACAGATCCGGAACCACACGACGAGCAGCACCACTGTTGCCCGTCGGGCACACGCCGGCAGACGGGTGCCCATGGGTGCGCCGGCACCCACTGCCGGGTGCCTGCGTGCACAGCCATCGGGTGTCTAACACTTGACGCCCGCGTCATCAATTTTTTTTTTCATATTTAAACAATTTAAATAAGCAATTAAAATTATTCCAATTAAAAATTTCTGAAAATATGCAAAATCAAATTTTACATAATTAACATTTATTTAAATAATTTAAAAATATGTATTCATAAATCCAAAATTCACTAAATAAACGAAACTGTGGCTCTGATACCACTGTTGAGTTCGCTATAATCGCAGGGGTATATGTAGTGGAAAATTAAATTTTTTATCAAACATAAATTTAACCCATTTGATTCGAAAGCGATTTTAACGATCGCGCTTATTCAAGTGAATATATAAATAAATATAAAATTGGATTATACCTTTCGTGCACTCCGGTTGATGTAGGGAATGAAGCAATCAATTGTTTATCCTGGACTATTAGAACTCGCAGGGATCCAAGTGTCTCCCCTCTATCAGGTCCATAATACGGAAGAGCAACACCAATTAAAATGATTCGCTAATATTCTTTTAATTGTTTACTAATATAGAACCGGAGTATATTTTCAAGAACAATAAAAATAGATTTTTTAAGTTCTTGAAACAATAATATGAAGAGAATAACAAGAAACTAATTTTATTTTTCTTTCTTTTCTTTTCTTGGAGAGTAAAAATAGAAGACTGTAAACAAAAT
>JAGSPU010001010.1:0-14672 GCA_019321725.1 Paulownia fortunei
TAATAATTTCATATTTTCTATTTTTCACATGAAAATATCATTATTAACTTGGTTTTTTTTAGATTATATTATAAGAACTTGTCTGAAATATTGTTGATTTTAATCCGATTTCAAGTAGTTGAGTGAAGAAATTCACAGCTCGCATAATAAATCATTCACACATATTTGCGTACTACATGATTCTTATTGTTTGCATTTGTGATTTCATATTTTTGTA
The DNA here is from genome assembly GCA_019321725.1 of Paulownia fortunei. Lineage (NCBI taxonomy): Eukaryota > Viridiplantae > Streptophyta > Magnoliopsida > Lamiales > Paulowniaceae > Paulownia > Paulownia fortunei. The sequence goes on from JAGSPU010001010.1 coordinate 218, forward strand.
TTTTTCTGTTTTTCACATGAAACTGCCAGTATTAAATTGTTTTTTTTTCTTTTTAACAAGAACTTATCTAAAATTTTGTTGATTTTTCTACGATTTAGTGTAGTTGCCTGTAGGAATTCGGAGATTACATAGTAAATCATTCATACGTATTCACCCACTACTTGGTTTTTATTATTTGCTTCAAAGAGTCCACAATTTTGTATTTTTCTATTTTTCACGTGAAACTACTGGTGTTAACTTGATTTTTTTTTTCACAAGAACTTGTCTGAAATTTTGTTGATTTTTCTTCGTTTTAAGGTAATTGAGTGAAAGAATTTGGAGATCGCATAGTAACCATTCACACATCATTGCCTACTAGTTGATTCTTATTGTTTGCTTAACTGTTTTAATAATTTCGTATTTTTCTATTTTTTACATGAAAATATCGGTATTAATTTGTTATTTTCTTTAGTTTATTTATAAGAACTTGTCTAAAATATTGTTGATTTTAATCTGCTTTCAAGTAGTTGAGTGAAAGAATTCAGAGATCGCATAGTAAATCATTCACACATATTCGCGTACTACATGATTCTTATTGTTTGCATTTGTGATTTCATATTTTTGTATTTTTCTGTTTTTCACATGAAACTACCGGTATTAAATTGATTTTTTTTTCTTTTTTTACAAGACCTTGTCTAAAATTTTGTTGATTTTCTACAGTTTTAGGTAGTTGCCTGTAGGAATTCAGATATTGCGTAGCAAATCATTCACACGTATTCGACTACTACTTGATTTTTAATGTTTGCTTCAATGAGTTCATAATTTTGTATTGTTCTATTTTTCACGTGAAACTACTGGTGTTAACTTGATTTTTTTTTTCACAAGAACTTGTCTGAAATTTTGTTGATTTTTCTTCGTTTTAAGGTAATTGAGTGAAGGAATTGGGAGTCGCATAGTAACCATTCACACATCATTGCCTACTACTTGATTCTTATTGTTTGCTTAAGTGATTTAATAATTTTGTATTTTTCTATTTTTCACATGAAAATATCGGTATTAACTTGGTATTTTTTTTAGTTTATTTATAAGAAGTTGTCTGAAATATTGTTGATTTTAATCCGGTTTCAAAGTAGTTGAGTGAAGGAATTCAGAGATCGCATAGTAAATCATTCACACATATTCGCGGAATACTACATGATTCTTATTGTTTGCATTTGTGATTTCATATTTTTGTATTTTTTCAATTTTTCACATGAAACTACCGGTATTAAATTGATTTTTCTTTTTAACAAGAACTTGTCTAAAATTTTGTTGATTTTTCTACGATTTCGTGTAGTTGCCTGTAGGAATTCGGAGATTACATAGTAAATCATTCATACGTATTCCCCCACTACTTGGTTTTTATTGTTTGCTTCAATGATTCCATAATTTTGTATTTTTTATTTTTCACGTGAAACTACTGGTGTTAACTTGATTTTTTTTTCACAAGAACTCGTCTGAAATTTTGTTGATTTTTCTCCGTTTTAAGGTAATTGAGTGAAGGAATTTGGAGATCGCATAGTAACCATTCACACATCATTGCCTACTAGTTGATTCTTATTGTTTGCTTAAGTTTTTAATAATTTTATTTTTCTATTTTTCACATGAAAATATCGTTATTAACTTGGTTTTTTTTAGTTTATTTATAGAACTTGTCTGAAATATTGTTGATTTTAATCCGATTTCAAGTAGTTGAGTGAAGAAATTCAGAGATCGCATAGTAAATCATTCACACATATTGCGTACTACATGATTCTTATTGTTTGCATTTGTGATTTTATATTTTTGTATTTTTTTGTTTTTCACATAAAACTGCCGGTATAAAATTGATTTTTTCTTTTTAACAAGAACTTGTCTAAAATTTTGTTGATTTTTCTACGATTTAGGTAGTTGCCTGTAGGAATTCAGATATTGCATAGCAAATCATTCACACGTATTCACCTACTACTTGGTTTTTTGTTTGCTTCAATGATTTCATAATTTTGTATTTTTCTATTTTTCACGTAAAACTACTGGTGTTAACTTGATTTTTTTTTCACAAGAACTTGTCTGAAATTTTGTTGATTTTTCTTCGTTTTAAGGTAATTGAGTGAAGGAATTTGGAGATCGCATAGTAACCATTCACACATCATTGCCTACTAGTTGATTCTTATTGTTTGCTTAAGTGTTTTAATAATTTCATATTTTTCTATTTTTCACATGAAAATATCATTATTAACTTGGTTTTTTTTAGATTATATTATAAGAACTTGTCTGAAATATTGTTGATTTTAATCCGATTTCAAGTAGTTGAGTGAAGAAATTCAGAGATCGCATAATAAATCATTCACACATATTCGCGTACTACATGATTCTTATTGTTTGCATTTGTGATTTCATATTTTTGTATTTTTCTGTTTTTCACATGAAACTACCAGTATTAAATTGATTTTTTTTTTTTTTTTACAAGAACTTGTCTGGAATTTTGTTGATTTTCTACAGTTTTAGGTAGTTGCCTGTAGGAATTCAGATATTGCGTAGCAAATCATTCACACGTATTCGACTACTACTTGATGTTTAATGTTTGCTTCGATGAGTTCGTAATTTCGTATTGTTCTATTTTTCACGTGAAACTATTGGTGTTAACTTGATTTTTTTATTTTCACAAGAACTTATCTAAAAATTTTATTGATTTTTCTTCGTTTTAAGATAATTGAGTGAAGGAATTGGAGTTCGCATAGTAACCATTCACACATAATTGCCTACTACTTGATTCTTATTGTTTGCTTAAGTGATTTAATAATTTTGTATTTTTCTATTGTTCACATAAAAATATCGGTATTAACTTGGTATTTTTTTTAGTTTATTTATAAGAAGTTGTCTGAATATTGTTGATTTTAATCTGTTTCAAATAGTTGAGTGAAGGAATTCAGAGATCGCATAGTAAATCATTCACACATATTCGCGGACTACATGATTCTTATTGTTTGCATTTGTGATTTCATATTTTTGTATTTTTTCAATTTTTCACATGAAACTACCGGTATTAAATTGATTTTTCTTCTTTTGAACAAGAACTTGTCTAAAATTTTGTTGATTTTTCTACGATTTCGTGCAGTTGCCTATAGGAATTCGGAGATTACATAGTAAATCATTTATACGTATTCCCCACTACTTGGTTTTTATTGTTTGCTTCAATGATTCCATAATTTTGTTTTTATTTTTCACGTGGAACTACTGGTTAACTTGATTTTTTTTTTCACAAGAACTCGTTTGAAATTTTGTTGATTTTTCTCCATTTTAAGGTAATTGAGTGAATGAATTTGGAGATCGCATAATAACCATTCACACATCATTGCCTACTAGTTGATTCTTATTGTTTGCTTAACTGTTTTAATAATTTCGTATTTTTCTATTTTTCACATGAAAATATCGTTATTAACTTGGTTTTTTTTAGTTTATTTATAGAAGTTGTTTGAAATATTGTTGATTTTAATCCGATTTCAAGTAGTTGAGTGAAGAAATTCAGAGATCGCATAGTAAATCATTCACACGTATTCGCTTACTACATGATTCTTATTGTTTGCATTTGTGATTTTATATTTTTGTATTTTTTTTTTTTTCACATAAAACTACCAGTATTAAATTGATTTTTTTTTCTTTTTAACAAGAACTTGTCTAAAATTTTATTGATTTTTCTACGGTTTCAGGTAGTCGCCTGTAGGAATTCAGATATTGCGTAGCAAATCATTCACACGTATTCGCCTACTACTTGGTTTTTTTTGTTTGCTTCAATGATTTCATAATTTTGTATTTTTCTATTTTTCACCTAAAACTACTGGTGTTAACTTGATTTTTTTTTCACAAGAACTTGTCTGAAATTTTGTTGATTTTTCTACGTTTTATGGTAATTGAGTGAAGGAATTTGGAGATTGTATAGTAACCATACACACATCATTGCCTACTACTTGATTCTTATTGTTTGCTTAAGTGTTTTAATAATTTCATATTTTTCTATTTTTCACATGAAAATATCATTATTAACTTGGTTTTTTTTAGATTATATATCAGAACTTGTCTGAAATATTGTTGATTTTAATCCGATTTCATGTAGTTGAGTGAAGAAATTCACAGCTCGCATAATAAATCATTCACACATATTTGCGTACTACATGATTCTTATTGTTTGCATTTGTGATTTCATATTTTTGTATTTTTCTGTTTTTCACATGAAACTGCCAGTATTAAATTGATTTTTTTTTCTTTTTAACAAGAACTTATCTAAAATTTTGTTGATTTTTCTACGTTTTAGGTAGTTGCCTGTAGGAATTCGGAGATTACATAGTAAATCATTCACACGTATTCGCCACTACTACTTGGTTTTTATTATTTGCTTCAAAGAGTCCACAATTTTGTATTTTTCTATTTTTCACGTGAAACTACTGGTGTTAACTTGATTTTTTTTTTCACAAGAACTTGTCTGAAATTTTGTTGATTTTTCTTCGTTTTAAGGTAATTGAGTGAAAGAATTGGGAGATCGCATAGTAACCATTCACACATCATTGCCTACTAGTTGATTCTTATTGTTTGCTTAAGTGTTTTAATAATTTCATATTTTTCTATTTTTCACATGAAAATATCGGTATTAACTTGGTATTTTTTTTAGTTTATTTATAAGAACTTGTCTAAAATATTGTTGATTTTAATCTGCTTTCAAGTAGTTGAGTGAAAGAATTCAGAGATCGCATAGTAAATCATTCACACATATTCGCGTACTACATGATTCTTATTGTTTGCATTTGTGATTTCATATTTTTGTATTTTTCTGTTTTTCACATGAAACTACCGGTATTAAATTGATTTTTTTTCTTTTTTTACAAGAACTTGTCTAAAATTTTGTTGATTTTTCTACGTTTTAGGTAGTTGCCTGTAGGAATTCAGAGATTGCGTAGCAAATCATTCACACGTATTCGACTACTACTTGATTTTTAATGTTTGCTTCAATGATTCCAAATTTTGTATTTTTCTATTTTTCACGTGAAACTACTGGTGTTAACTTGATTTTTTTTTTTTCACAAGAACTTGTCTGAAATTTTGTTGATTTTTCTTCGTTTTAAGGTAATTGAGTGAAGGAATTTGGAGATCGCATAGTAACCATTCACACATCAATTGCCTACTACTTGATTCTTATTGTTTGCTTAAGTGTTAATAATTTCGTATTTTTCTATTTTTCACATGAAAATATCGTTATTAACTTGGTTTTTTTTAGTTTATTTATAAGAAGTTGTCTGAAATATTGTTGATTTTAATCGGTTTCAAGTAGTTGAGTGAAGAAATTCAGAGATCGCATAGTAAATCATTCACACATATTCGCGTACTACATGATTCTTATTGTTTGCATTTGTGATTTCATAATTTTGTATTTTTTGTTTTTCACATGAAACTACCGGTATTAAATTGATTTTTTTTCTTTTTAACAAGAACTTGTCTAAAATTTTGTTGATTTTTCTACGATTTCGTGTAGTTGCCTGTAGGAATTCGGAGATTACATAGTAAATCATTCATACGTATTCCCCACTACTTGGTTTTTATTGTTTGCTTCAATGATTCCATAATTTTGTATTTTTCTATTTTTCACGTAAAACTACTGGTGTTAACTTGATTTTTTTTTCACAAGAACTTGTCTGAAATTTTGTTGATTTTTCTCCGTTTTAAGGTAATTGAGTGAAGAATTTGGAGATCGCATAGTAACCATTCACACATCATTGCCTACTAGTTGATTCTTATTGTTTGCTTAAGTGTTTTAATAATTTCGTATTTTTCTATTTTTCACATGAAAATATCGTTATTAACTTGGTTTTTTTTAGTTTATATATAGAAGTTGTTTGAAATATTGTTGATTTTAATCCGATTTCAAGTAGTTGAGTGAAGAAATTCAGAGATCGCATAGTAAATCATTCACACGTATTCGCTTACTACATGATTCTTATTGTTTGCATTTGTGATTTTATATTTTTGTATTTTTTGTTTTTCACATAAAACTACCAGTATTAAATTGATTTTTTTTTCTTTTTAACAAGAACTTGTCTAAAATTTTATTGATTTTTCTACGGTTTCAGGTAGTCGCCTGTAGGAATTCAGATATTGCGTAGCAAATCATTCACACGTATTCGCCTACTACTTGGTTTTTTTTGTTTGCTTCAATGATTTCATAATTTTGTATTTTTCTATTTTTCACCTAAAACTACTGGTGTTAACTTGATTTTTTTTTCACAAGAACTTGTCTGAAATTTTGTTGATTTTTCTACGTTTTATGGTAATTGAGTGAAGGAATTTGGAGATTGTATAGTAACCATACACACATCATTGCCTACTACTTGATTCTTATTGTTTGCTTAAGTGTTTTAATAATTTCATATTTTTCTATTTTTCACATGAAAATATCATTATTAACTTGGTTTTTTTTAGATTATATATCAGAACTTGTCTGAAATATTGTTGATTTTAATCCGATTTCATGTAGTTGAGTGAAGAAATTCACAGCTCGCATAATAAATCATTCACACATATTTGCGTACTACATGATTCTTATTGTTTGCATTTGTGATTTCATATTTTTGTATTTTTCTGTTTTTCACATGAAACTGCCAGTATTAAATTGATTTTTTTCTTTTTAACAAGAACTTATCTAAAATTTTGTTGATTTTTCTACGATTTAGTGTAGTTGCCTGTAGGAATTCGGAGATTACATAGTAAATCATTCATACGTATTCACCCACTACTTGTTTTTATTATTTGCTTCAAAGAGTCCACAATTTTGTATTTTTCTATTTTTCACGTGAAACTACTGGTGTTAACTTGATTTTTTTTTCACAAGAACTTGTCTGAAATTTTGTTGATTTTTCTTCGTTTTAAGGTAATTGAATGAAAGAATTTGGAGATCGCATAGTAACCATTCACACATCATTGCCTACTAGTTATTCTTATTGTTTGCTTAACTGTTTTAATAATTTCATTTTTTCTATTTTTTCATGAAAATATCGTATTAATTTGTTATTTTCTTTAGTTTATTTATAAGAACTTGTCTAAAACATTGTTGATTTTAATCTGCTTTCAAGTAGTCGAGTGAAAGAATTCAGAGATCGCATAGTGAATCATTCACACTATTCGCTACTACATGATTCTTATTGTTTGCATTTGTGATTTCATATTTTTATATTTTTCTGTTTTTCACATGAAACTACCGGTATTAACTTGATTTTTTTTCTTTTTTTACAAGACCTTGTCTAAAATTTTGTTGATTTTCTACAGTTTTAGGTAGTTGCCTGTAGGAATTCAGATATTGCGTAGCAAATCATTCACACGTATTCGACTACTACTTGATGTTTAATGTTTGCTTCGATGAGTTCATAATTTTCGTATTGTTCTATTTTTCACTGTGAAACTATTGGTGTTAACTTGATTTTTTTATTTCACAAGAACTTGTCTAAAATTTTGTTGATTTTTCTTCGTTTTAAGATAATTGAGTGAAGGAATTGGGTGTTCGCATAGTAACCATTCACACATAATTGCCTACTACTTGATTCTTATTGTTTGCTTAAGTGATTTTAATAATTTTGTATTTTTCTATTGTTCACATAAAAATATCGGTATTAACTTGGTATTTCTTTAGTTTATTTATAAGAAGTTGTCTGGAATATTGTTGATTTTAATCTGGTTTCAAATAGTTGAGTGAAGGAATTCAGAGATCGCATAGTAAATCATTCACACATATCGTAGTTGCCTGTGGAATTCGGAGATTACATAGCAATCATTCATTACGGATCTACATCCACTACTTGTTTTTATTATTTGCTTCAAAGAGTCCACAATTTTGTATTTTTCTATTTTTCACGTCAAACTACTGGTTTAACTTGATTTTTTTTTCACAAGAACTTGTCTGAAATTTTGTTGATTTTTCTCCGTTTTAAGGTAATTGAGTGAAGAATTTGGAGATCGCATAGTAACCATTCACACATCATTGCCTACTAGTTGATTCTTATTGTTTGCTTAACTGTTTTAATAATTTCGTATTTTTCTATTTTTCACATGAAAATATCGTATTAATTTGTTTTTTTTTAGTTTATTTATAAGAACTTGTTTAAAAATATGTTGATTTTAATCCGTTTCAAGTAGTTGAGTGAAGAAATTCAGAGATCGCATAGTAAATCATTCACACTATTCGCGTACTACATGATTCTTATTGTTTGCATTTGTGATTTCATATTTTTGTATTTTTCTGTTTTTCACATGAAACTACCGGTATTAATTGATTTTTTTCTTTTTAACAAGAACTTGTCTAAAATTTTGTTGATTTTCTACAGTTTTAGGTAGTTGCCTGTAGGAATTCAGATATTGCGTAGCAAATCATTCACACGTATTCGACTACTACTTGGTGTTTAATGTTTTGCTTCAATGAGTTCATAATTTTGTATTGTTCTATTTTTCACGTGAAACTTTGGTGTTAACTTGATTTTTTTTTTTCACAAGAACTTGTCTAAAATTTTGTTGATTTTTCTTCGTTTTAAGGTAATTGAGTGAAGGATTGGGTGTTCGCATAGTAACCATTCACACATCATTGCCTACTACTTGATTCTTATTGTTTGCTTAAGTGTTTTAATAATTTTGTATTTTTCTATTGTTCACATAAAAATATCGGTATTAACTTGGTATTTTTTTAGTTTATTTATAAGAAGTTGTCTGAAATATTGTTGATTTTAATCTGGTTTCAAATAGTTGAGTGAAGAATTCAGAGATCGCATAGTAAATCATTCACACATATTCGCGGAATACATATTCTTATTGTCTGCATTTGTGATTTCATATTTTTGTATTTTTTCAATTTTTCACATGAAACTACCGTATTAAATTGATTTTTCTTCTTTTGAACAAGAACTTGTCTAAAATTTTGTTGATTTTTCTACGATTTCGTGCAGTTGCCTATAGGAATTCGGAGATTACATAGTAAATCATTTATACGTATTCCCCCACTACTTGGTTTTTATTGTTTGCTTCAATGATTCCATAATTTTGTATTTTTTATTTTTCACGTGGAACTACTGGTGCTAACTTGATTTTTTTTTTCACAAGAACTCGTTTGAAATTTTGTTGATTTTTCTCCATTTTAAGGTAATTGAGTGAATGAATTTGGAGATCGCATAATAACCATTCACACATCATTGCCTACTAGTTGATTCTTATTGTTTGCTTAACTGTTTTAATAATTTTGTATTTTTCTATTTTTCACATGAAAATATCGTTATTAACTTGGTTTTTTTTAGTTTATTTATAGGAAGTTGTTTGAAATATTGTTGATTTTAATCCGATTTCAAGTAGTTGAGTGAAGAAATTCAGAGATCGCATAGTAAATCATTCACACGTATTCGCTTACTACATGATTCTTATTGTTTGCATTTGTGATTTTATATTTTTGTATTTTTTTGTTTTTCACATAAACTGCCGGTATTAAATTGATTTTTTTTCTTTTTAACAAGAACTTGTCTAAAATTTTATTGATTTTTCTACGGTTTAGGTAGTTGCCTGTAGGAATTCAGATATTGCGTAGTAAATCATTCACACGTATTCGCCTACTACTTGGTTTTTTTTGTTTGCTTCAATGATTTCATAATTTTGTATTTTTCTATTTTTCACCTAAAACTACTGGTGTTAACTTGATTTTTTTTTCACAAGAACTTGTCTGAAATTTTGTTGATTTTTCTACGTTTTAAGGTAATTGAGTGAAGGAATTTGGAGATTGCATAGTAACCATTCACACATCATTGCCTACTACTTGATTCTTATTGTTTGCTTAAGTGTTTTAATAATTTCATATTTTTCTATTTTTCACATGAAAATATCGGTTATTAACTTGTTATTTTTTTAGATTATATATAAGAACTTGTCTGAAATATTGTTGATTTTAATCCGATTTCAAGTAGTTGAGTGAAGAAATTCACAGATCGCATAATAAATCATTCACACATATTCGCGTACTACATGATTCTTATTGTTTGCATTTGTGATTTCATATTTTTGTATTTTTCTGTTTTTCACATGAAACTGCCAGTATTAAATTGATTTTTTTTTCTTTTTAACAAGAACTTATCTAAAATTTTGTTGATTTTTCTACGATTTAGTGTAGTTGCCTGTTGGAATTCGGAGATTACATAGTAAATCATTCGTACGTATTCACCCACTACTTGGTTTTTATTATTTGCTTCAAAGAGTCCACAATTTTGTATTTTTCTATTTTTCACGTGAAACTACTGGTGTTAACTTGATTTTTTTTTTCACAAGAACTTGTCTGAAATTTTGTTGATTTTTCTTCGTTTTAAGGTAATTGAGTGAAAGAATTTGGAGATCGCATAGTAACCATTCACACATCATTGCCTACTAGTTGATTCTTATTGTTTGCTTAACTGTTTTAATAATTTCATATTTTTCTATTTTACATGAAAATATCGGTATTAATTTGTTATTTTCTTTAGTTTATTTATAAGAACTTGTCTGAAATATTGTTGATTTTAATCTGTTTCAAGTAGTTGAGTGAAAGAATTCAGAGATCGCATAGTGAATCATTCACACATATTCGCGTACTACATGATTCTTATTGTTTGCATTTGTGATTTCATATTTTTATATTTTTCTGTTTTTCACATGAAACTACCGGTATTAACTTGATTTTTTTTTCTTTTTTTACAAGAACTTGTCTGGAATTTTGTTGATTTTCTACAGTTTTAGGTAGTTGCCTGTAGGAATTCAGATATTGCGTAGCAAATCATTCACACGTATTCGACCTACTACTTGATGTTTAATGTTTGCTTCAATGAGTTCGTAATTTCGTATTTTTCTATTTTTCACGTGAAACTATTGGTGTTAACTTGATTTTTTTTATTTTCACAAGAACTTGTCTAATTTTATTGATTTTTCTTCGTTTTAAGGTAATTGAGTGAAGGAATTTGGAGATCGCATAGTAACCATTCACACATAATTGCCTACTACTTGATTCTTATTGTTTGCTTAAGTGATTTAATAATTTTGTATTTTTCTATTTTTCACATAAAAATATCGGTATTAACTTGGTATTTTTTTAGTTTATTTATAAGAAGTTGTCTGAAATATTGTTGATTTTAATCTGGTTTCAAATAGTTGAGTGAAGGAATTCAGAGATCGCATAGTAAATCATTCACACATATTCGCGTATACATGATTCTTATTGTTTGCATTTGTGATTTCATATTTTTGTATTTTTTCAATTTTTCACATGAAACTACCGGTATTAAATTGATTTTTTTTCTTTTTAACAAGAACTTGTCTAAAATTTTGTTGATTTTTCTACGATTTCGTGTAGTTGCCTGTAGGAATTCGGAGATTACATAGTAAATCATTCATACGTATTCCCCCACTACTTGGTTTTTATTGTTTGCTTCAATGATTCCATAATTTTGTATTTTTTATTTTTCACGTGAAACTACTGGTGTTAACTTGATTTTTTTTTTCACAAGAACTTGTCTGAAATTTTGTTGATTTTTTTCCATTTTAAGGTAATTGAGTGAATGAATTTGGAGATCGCATAGTAACCATTCACACATCATTGCCTACTAGTTGATTCTTATTGTTTGCTTAAGTGTTTTAATAATTTCGTATTTTTCTATTTTTCACATGAAAATATCGTTATTAACTTGGTTTTTTTTAGTTTATTTATAGGAAGTTGTTTGAAATATTGTTGATTTTAATCCGATTTCAAGTAGTTGAGTGAAGAAATTCAGAGATCGCATAGTAAATCATTCACACGTATTCGCTTACTACATGATTCTTATTGTTTGCATTTGTGATTTTATATTTTTGTATTTTTTTGTTTTTCACATAAAACTACCGTATTAAATTGATTTTTTTTCTTTTTAACAAGAACTTGTCTAAAATTTTATTGATTTTTCTACGGTTTCAGGTAGTCGCCTGTAGGAATTCAGATATTGCGTAGCAAATCATTCACACGTATTCGCCTACTACTTGGTTTTTTTTGTTTGCTTCAATGATTTCATAATTTTGTATTTTTCTATTTTTCACCTAAAACTACTGGTGTTAACTTGATTTTTTTTTCACAAGAACTTGTCTGAAATTTTGTTGATTTTTCTACGTTTTAAGGTAATTGAGTGAAGGAATTTGGAGATTGTATAGTAACCATTCACACATCATTGCCTACTACTTGATTCTTATTGTTTGCTTAAGTGTTTTAATAATTTCATATTTTTCTATTTTTCACATGAAAATATCATTATTAACTTGGTTTTTTTTAGATTATATATAAGAACTTGTCTGAAATATTGTTGATTTTAATCCGATTTCAAGTAGTTGAGTGAAGAAATTCACAGCTCGCATAATAAATCATTCACACATATTTGCGTACTACATGATTCTTATTGTTTGCATTTGTGATTTCATATTTTTGTATTTTTCTGTTTTTCACATGAAACTGCCAGTATTAAATTGATTTTTTTTTTTTTTTAACAAGAACTTATCTAAAATTTTGTTGATTTTTCTACGATTTAGTGTAGTTGCCTGTAGGAATTCGGAGATTACATAGTAAATCATTCATACGTATTCACCCACTACTTGGTTTTTATTATTTGCTTCAAAGAGTCCACAATTTTGTATTTTTCTATTTTTCACGTGAAACTACTGGTGTTAACTTGATTTTTTTTTCACAAGAACTTGTCTGAAATTTTGTTGATTTTTCTTCGTTTTAAGGTAATTGAGTGAAAGAATTTGGAGATCGCATAGTAACCATTCACACATCATGCCTACTAGTTGATTCTTATTGTTTGCTTAACTGTTTTAATAATTTCGTATTTTTCTATTTTCACATGAAAATATCGGTATTAATTTGTTATTTTTTTTAGTTTATTTATAAGAACTTGTCTAAAATATTGTTGATTTTAATCTGCTTTCAAGTAGTCGCGTGAAAGAATTCAGAGATCGCATAGTGAATCATTCACACATATTCGCGTACTACATGATTCTTATTGTTTGCATTTGTGTTTTCATATTTTTATTTTTCTGTTTTTCACATGAAACTACAGGTATTAACTTGATTTTTTTTTTTTTTTTACAAGACCTTGTCTGGAATTTTGTTGATTTCTATAGTTTTAGGTAGTTGCCTGTAGGAATTCAGATATTGCGTAGCAAATCATTCACACGTATTCGCCTACTACTTGGTTTTTTTTGTTTGCTTCAATGATTTCATAATTTTGTATTTTTCTATTTTTCACCTAAAACTACTAGTGTTAACTTGATTTTTTTTTTCACAAGAACTTGTCTGAAATTTTGTTGATTTTTCTACGTTTTATGGTAATTGAGTGAAGGAATTTGGAGATTGCATAGTAACCATTTACACACATCATTGCCTACTACTTGATTCTTATTGTTTGCTTAAGTGTTTTAATAATTTCATATTTTTCTATTTTTCACATGAAAATATCATTATTAACTTGGTTTTTTTTAGATATATATAAGAACTTGTCTGAAATATTGTTGATTTTAATCCGTTTCAAGTAGTTGAGTGAAGAAATTCACAGCTCGCATAATAAATCATTCACACATATTTGCGTACTACATGATTCTTATTGTTTGCATTTGTGATTTCATAATTTTGTATTTTTCTGTTTTTCACATGAAACTGCCAGTATTAAATTGATTTTTTTTTCTTTAACAAGAACTTATTCTAAAATTTGTTGATTTTTCTACGATTTAGTGTAGTTGCCTGTAGGAATTCGGAGATTACATAGTAAATCATTCATACGTATTCACCCACTACTTGGTTTTTATTATTTGCTTCAAAGAGTCCACAATTTTGTATTTTTCTATTTTTCACGTGAAACTACTGGTGTTAACTTGATTTTTTTTTCACAAGAACTTGTCTGAAATTTTGTTGATTTTTCTTCGTTTTAAGGTAATTGAGTGAAAGAATTTGGAGATCGCATAGTAACCATTCACACATCATTGCCTACTAGTTGATTCTTATTGTTTGCTTAACTGTTTTAATAATTTCGTATTTTTCTATTTTTCACATGAAAATATCGTTATTAATTTGTTTTTTTTTAGTTTATTTATAAGAACTTGTCTGAAATATTGTTGATTTTAATCCGCTTTCAAGTAGTTGAGTGAAAGAATTCAGAGATCGCATAGTAAATCATTCACACTATTCGCGTACTACATGATTCTTATTGTTTGCATTTTTGTGTTTTCATATTTTTTGTATTTTTCTGTTTTTCACATGAAACTACCGGTATTAAATTGATTTTTTTTTTTTTACAAGAACTTGTCTAAAATTTTGTTGATTTTCTATAGTTTTAGGTAGTTGCCTGTAGGAATTCAGATATTGCGTAGCAAATCATTCACACGTATTCGCCTACTACTTGGT